>OX451740.1:1221047376-1221308837 GCA_948472305.1 Vicia faba
GTTCAGCTAAAGAACCTAACCAGGCATCTTAAATTCCCCAGAGAGTGAGACAGCAAGTCAGTACATTCTTCCCCAAACAAAGTTAACAAGCCTCAAGGAAATTGGGTATCCTCCAGTAGACCTCAACATTCCCCAGCAGCATATATACATATTCCTAACAAGCATCCCCGGCAGTCTTGATCTAAGGACTGTTCCCCGGAGGCATATCAAATATTCAGAGGAATCACTTCCCCAGCATATCAAAACTTCCCCAGGAGAGTCCCATCCAAGTTCCCCAGGAAAATTGGAAATCATTTCCCCAAGCAATAAGCTTATCCCCAGTAGATTCTGGAAGCTTATCCCCGCAGAGCACGAACGCGTCGCCCGGTTTCATTCAAAGAGTTATTTCCTCAACAGGATATAACTGGGTTATCCTCAGCCAAAAGCCACGGAAAGGTCGTCGTTAACATAATTCCTGCCTATCCCCAGCAAAGTCTATTCACACTTCCAGTACAACAACGGTATCCCCAATAGAGTTACTATCAACATTCAGCAAGGCATCACTCTTCCCACAGAGTATTGCTTCCCAGTATGGTCGTCAGAGTATCTTTTCTCCCCGCAGAATCGTCCTTGCCAAGTTTATTCCGCAACGGAGTCATCTTCTCCTACCGGTATTCTTGCAACTATCATCCCCAGCGGAAGTACAAGTTTATTCCTCAATATCAGCCCAGGATACGACTTCCCGGCACCCGTCAAGGATTTACTTTCCTAGACGAAAACATACATAAAACATCACATACATCATTATAGCATGCATAACACACTGCATCATACAAATCTCAGTTATGTTGAGAACATCATTGCTTGATCCATATCATGCATTGCATATGACTGACTTTTACCTTTCAGGAAAGATCCAGTTAAGTTCTCAAGCTACATTTCAAGACCTAGACCGGTTCAGTTAAATCGTCCCAAGATTTTCCTGATTGCTTATCCAGTCAAAGGCCTCCTCTGGTTCAGTTAAATCGTCCCAAGATTTTCCTGATTGCTTATCCAGTGGAAGACATTTCAAGACCTAGACCGGTTCAGTTAAATCGTCCCAAGATTTTCCTGATTGCTTATCCAGTCAAAGGCCTCCTCTGGTTCAGTTAAATCGTCCCAAGATTTTCCTGATTGCTTATCCAGTGGAAGACATTTCAAGACCTAGACCGGTTCAGTTAAATCGTCCCAAGATTTTCCTGATTGCTTATCCAGTCAAAGGCCTCCTCTGGTTCAGTTAAATCGCCCCAAGATTTTCCTGATTGCTTATCCAGTGGAAGACATTTCAAGACCTAGACCGGTTCAGTTAAATCGTCCCAAGATTTTCCTGATTGCTTATCCAGTCAAAGGCCTCCTCTGGTTCAGTTAAATCGTCCCAAGATTTTCCTGATTGCTTATCCAGTGGAAGACATTTCAAGACCTAGACCGGTTCAGTTAAATCGTCCCAAGATTTTCCTGATTGCTTATCCAGTCAAAGGCCTTCTCTGGTTCAGTTAAATCGTCCCAAGATTTTCCTGATTGCTTATCCAGTTGAAGACATTTCAAGACCTAGACCGGTTCAGTTAAATCGTCCCAAGATTTTCCTGATTGCTTATCCAGTCAAAGGCCTCCTCTGGTTCAGTTAAATCGTCCCAAGATTTTCCTGATTGCTTATCCAGTGGAAGACATTTCAAGACCTAGACCGGTTCAGTTAAATCGTCCCAAGATTTTCCTGATTACTTATCCAGTCAAAGGCCTTCTCTGGTTCAGTTAAATCGTCCCAAGATTTTCCTGATTGCTTATCCAGTTGAAGACATTTCAAGACCTAGACCGGTTCAGTTAAATCGCCCCAAGATTTTCCTGATTGCTTATCCAGTCAAAGGCCTCTCTGGTTCAGTCAGATCGACCCTAAGATCTCCCTGATTCTTATCCCAGTAGAAGACACCCCAGATTTTTCTCAACGAGCGTTGTTGAAGTTAAAGTCTCCTAAGGCTCTCTTATCATTCATGCTAAGGAAGTAATCATCCCTGGTTCTTTCATCGCCGTTTGAAGCTCCAGACTCAGCTCCTGTAACTTGTCAGGACATATCTATACCAAGCATCTAAAATCAGCTCCTGCAACGTGTCAGGTACTCATTTTCTCTTTTGCAGGTATGCAGGTTCTCGCCAAGGAATCTCCTACGCAATCAAACACCCAGATGGCATCTATAAGCCCATTCCACCCTCATTGCCAACATGTGAGCGCAAATTTCCGGGCACTCTAGTGTCCAATCATCTTTTACCCTCGGATTACGAAAGGCACGTCAGCCAATCTACATCCTCAGGTCTAAGAAGATTGAACAGGGGCAACTGTTATACCCCAAAATTTGCCCTCCCATATTCCTCAAGAAATTGCCAAGCCAAGTCACAAAATTCCCCAAGGGTTGTGCAGTCCAACTGTCTCCTATACAGTCAAAACTAGGGTTTGTGTGCTGATCAAGAAAATGGAATGTTCAAAGGCCCAATCAAGTCTCATATGCTTACAAACATGGTCAATCATCCTCATATCAAGTTTCAAGGCATTCAGCTCAAGATTGCACAGTCAAAACCCTAAATTGCACTACAGTCAACTGTAGGGGCAAAATGGTCATTTGACAGTCAAAAGTTCAAATTTTTGGTCAACATATCATTTTGAAGCCACAAACATCATTTGATCAATGCTTGATCATGATTCTCAAAATTTGGCTCAGAAATCATCAAAGATGCAAAAGTTGCTATATTTGGACAGCTGAAAAAGTCAACTGAAATTGACCAGGGCATAACTTTCACATAGATTATCAGAAAAATTCCATCCAAAGCTCATTTTGAAGAGAAAGACATTTCCTACAACTCATCTTCATACTTCAAGTCCAAGAAATGCTCTCACAAAAAGTTATCAATTTCAACATTATAGGTCATTTTCAAAAGTCAACAAAAAGGGACTTTAAGTCAAAGGCCATAACTTGAGATTGGTAAATCAAAATGACATGGGACCAAAGGCATTGGTTAAAGGACTCAAAGACCTTTCCAAAATGTCCAAGAACATGAGAAAATCTTAAAAATTGAGCAAGTTATGCCTTGTAGAAGTTGGGAAATTTTTGTGAAATGGCAAAAGTCAACTATCCTTGAAAATCCAATTTTGACAAAAGGGCCCCATTTTTCTCACTTTGTTCATCCTTGTCATGCCACACACGTGTTCCATGGTTGATTTCAAGACCAAATATTGATTTTTTTATTTTATTTAATTTTTGATGATTTAATTCATTTTAATTCTTTGAAAATTCAAATAAAATTTAAAAACCAATGGAATAGTGTCAAATGAACTTGGACAATTCCTATGCATCATGAACCAACTCAAGAAATCAGGCTAGGGTTCATTTGCATACTAGGTCTAGGTTTTGGCTAAAAAGAAGGAAAATGGTTAATGGAAGAAACCCTAAGACCAATTCTTTCCCAAGCTTGAATTTAGGTCAAAAAACAAACCAATTCCCTTCCATGAGATGCATTGAGTCAAACCCTAACCATAGTGCAGCAAAAGGCTCGCTCAAAAGTGGATTGGAATTTTGAAAATTTGGACATAAAATGCAAATCTGATTTCAAAGCTAGGGACTTTTTCAAGCCTCAATTTTTTTCCCATTAGCATCCTGAGGCGACTCTGAACGCTTTTCAATTCATAACATCAATCAAAACTCCTTGAACTGGTATCTACAAGTGAAACTGTACAGAAAATTTTTTGAATTCGTGTTCTTGATTCTAAGCATCCTTTTGCATTTTTAATTACATATTCATGTTCCTCACAAAGTTTCCAAGCTGTTCATGGTATTTAATTGCATTTTCATAAGCCATACACGATTTTACCATTTTCATGTTCTAGGGTTTTGTAGAGCTTAATTTAGGGCTTTTGTAAATAAGAAAAATCAGAACTCAAGACCATTGCTATCACACTCCATGCATCTGGACGAAAAGATCTACATACTCGCGCCTAATTTATATTAGGAAACAAGCTAATCGCTATTTTTCTGTAGCTAGCTTTAAACCACACTTGCAAAACCGTGGCCATATACTTTTGTTTACAGGGACGCGAAGACGAAGATACCGTGGCGCTTGCTGATTCGTTGGTTTAAAAACGCGCGCGTGAAATCACCAACGTTTTGTTTATTCTTTTTATTATTTATTAACCATATCATATTAATTGAAATCAAGTGGTTCAGCTGGCAGGGACGCGCGCTAGGGACTCTCATGACCTGGGTTCAAACCCCAGGTCTCACACATTTCTCATATCATTTTTTCATTTGAATTCCCATGCAGCATAACATTGAAGACTCACCATACACTTCAACATCAGCTCATCCACGTGTCCCAAGAGGTCTATCAGAGGGTCCAGAACAAAGGCATAGGATGGATGCAAGTCAGCAGGCGCACACCTGAGTGGAAAAGTCAACAAATGGCCAGCAATTGGGCCAGGCTTTTCAAATCTACACCCCCTGGTTTGCCTTGTTATTGTCATTTTTTTTATTCTTTCTTCAATTTTTTCTTTTATTTCTTTTTGCTATTTATTTAATTAATAATTTTTTTTAACAAAAATGCAAAAACATCCAAAAATCAGAAAAAAGACCAAAAATAATAATTTTTTATATTATAATTATTTTTCATAAAAAATGCTTATAATTAGTTAGCTTTAATTTAGGTTTATTAAATGTTTTTCATAATAAAAAATCAAAACAATAGAATTAGGTTAATTATTAATTTTTTTATATCTTTTTTTAATTGTGCCTTTTCTCACAATATTATTATTTATTATTTTTATTTTTATGATTAAAAATTGTACATAAATTAATTTAGAATTAAATTAGGTTAGAAATTAAATCTCTTTCTTAAAAACTTAAAAAAAACATTAGAACTAGGGTTTAGCATTTTAATTTTAATTAATTTTTTCCTTTTTCTTTTAAACCTAAAAAACACAAAAATACTATTTTTCATTTAATTTTGATTCCTTGATTAATTTTAATTGTTTGTAAAAGGGTCCAACGCCCTAATTTTGTTTAAGCTCTTTATTTCGCACATTTATTTTATATTGTTTAAATAATTCTGTATATGCCCCAAAGCCATGTAATTTAAAATTCTCGCACTTTTATTTATTCGCTTTATTTATTTTCAGTCAAATCGGGTTCGGTTTTTTTGGCGATGTGGACCCGCGCCGGTTGTAATAGTTTAGATTTATTTTCTCGCAAATATAACTGTTAATAAATATGCATGAAAGAATGAATGCCCAAAAATAAAATTGAATCGTTAGATCACCATTGCATGACAAGACAAACAATAAACTGAAAATGACACACAATTCGCACACACCACCCCTAGGGTACGCCTCACTGTTGCCTTTCGAAAGGTGGTCGTCGAGTAGAGGATGTCTTAGTAAGTCCTCATGATCCAGGAACCTGGCATGAGGGTAGCTTCTAAGGTGTCTTCCCATTGCTCTGGTGATCACCACGTCCCTAAAACTCGAATTGACCCGAACACCTCCAACAGTGGTGCTACCTACCTCTCAATGGTGGGATGGCACTACTTTAAAGGACATTTACACAGACGAATTCCTTAGGGTAGGTAGGTTCTCAAGGATACTTGCTCTAATTTCAAACAAATCAAAACCTCTTTTCACACCGACACACTTTCAAAAAAACTTTCAAAACAAACTTTTCAAGCACTCTGACGTACGAGTTGAATTGAAACTTTTCAAAGAATATTTTTGAAACCCACATTGAAAAGCAAACAAACAATTTTGAAAACACATTGAGCAAGTACCTAAGAGCCCATGGATAACCATGGATAGAAAGGGTGCTAACACCTTCCCTTTCTATAACCTACCTCCCGAACCGAGAGCAATCTCTTTAAAGGAATTTTTCTGTGCTTTTGTCCTTTCCATTTGGAGAAAATAAAAGACGGTGGCGACTCTTGCTTACCGCGACATTTCGCGAACCAGCGTTAAACAGTCAGTTCCAGATCCACCGATCACAGTGACCTACCAATTTTCACTAAAGGTAGAGAGGAAATATATCATAGCTTCTCCGGTCACTAACAATGAACACCAACGTTCACTGAAGGTAGCAAAAAGATAACAATCACCAACTTTCACTGATGGTGACCTACCAACTTTCACTCAAGGTAGAAAGAGAATATATCATAGCATCGATGTTCACTGATGATGAACTACCAACGTTCACTGAAGGTAGCAAAAAGATAACAATCATCAACTTTCATTGATGGTGACCTACAAACTTTCACTGAAGGTAGAGAGGAAATATATCATAGCATCACCATTCACTGACGATATACTACCAACGTTCCCTGAAGGTAGCAAAAATATAACAATCACCAACTTTCATTGATGGTGACATACCAACTCTCACTGAAGGTAGAGAGGAAATATATCATAGCATCACCGTTCACTGACGATTAACTACCAACATTCGCTGAAGGTAGCAAAAAGATAACAATCACAAACTTTCATTGATGGTGACCTACCAACTTTCACTGAAAGTAGAGAGGAAATATATCATAGCATCACTGTTCATTGGCGATGAACTACCAACATTCATTGAAGGTAGCAAAAAGATAACAATCATCAACTTTAACTGATGGTGACCTACCAACTTTCACTGAAGGTAGAGAGGAAATATATCATAGCATCGCCATTCACTGACGATGAACTACCAACGTTCACTGAAAGTAGCAAAAAGATTACAATCACCAACTTTCACTGATGGTAACCTACCAACTTTCACTGAAGGTAGAGAGGAAATATATCATAGCATCGCCGTTCACTGACGATGAACTACCAACGTTCACTGAAGGTAGCAAAAAGATAACAATCACCAACTTTCACTGATGGTGACCTACCAACTTTCACTGAAGGTAGAGAGGAAATATATCATAGCATCACCGTTCACTGACGATGAACTACCAACGTTCACTGAAGGTAGAAAAAAGATAACAATCACCAACTTTCACTGATGGTGACCTAACAACTTTCACTAAAGGTAGAGAGGAAATATATCATAACATCCCCGTTCACTGACGATGAACTACCAACATTCACTGAAGGTAGCAAAAACATAACAATCACCGACTTTCAGTGATGGTGACCTACCAACTTTCACTGAAGGTAGAGAGGAAATATATCATAACATTGCCGTTCACTGACGATGAACTACCGACATTCACTGAAGGTAGCAAAAAGATAACAATCACCAACTTTCACTGATGGTGACCTACCAACGTTCACTGAAGGTAGAAAGGAAATATATCATAGCATCGCCGTTCACTGATGATGAACTTCCAAAGTTCACTAAAGGTAGAAAAACGATAACAATCACCAACTTTCACTGATGGTGACCTAACAACTATCACTGGAGGTAGAGAGGAAATATATCATAGCATCACCGTTCACTGATGATGAACTACCAACGTTCACTGAAGGTAGCAAAAAGATAACAATCACCAACTTTAACTGATGGTGACATACCAACTCTCACTGAAGGTAGAGAGGAAATATATCATAGCATCACCCTACACTGACGATGAACTACCAACGTTCACAAAAGGTAGCAAAAAGATAACATTCACCAGCTTTCACTGATGGTGACCTACCAACTTTCACTGAAAGTAGAGAGGAAATATACCATAGCATCGCCGTTCATTGACGATGAACTACCAACGTTCACTGAAGGTGGAAAAAAGATAACAATAACCAACATTCTCTGATGGTGACCTACCAATTTTCACTAAAGGTAGAGAGGAAATATATCATAGCTTCTCCGGTCACTAACAATGAACACCAACGTTCACTGAAGGTAGCAAAAAGATAACAATCACCAACTTTCACTGATGGTGACCTACCAACTTTCACTCAAGGTAGAAAGAGAATATATCATAGCATCGATGTTCACTGATGATGAACTACCAACGTTCACTGAAGGTAGCAAAAAGATAACAATCATCAACTTTCATTGATGGTGACCTACAAACTTTCACTGAAGGTAGAGAGGAAATATATCATAGCATCACCGTTCACTGACGATATACTACCAACGTTCCCTGAAGGTAGCAAAAATATAACAATCACCAACTTTCATTGATGGTGACATACCAACTCTCACTGAAGGTAGAGAGGAAATATATCATAGCATCACCGTTCACTGACGATTAACTACCAACATTCGCTGAAGGTAGCAAAAAGATAACAATCACAAACTTTCATTGATGGTGACCTACCCACTTTCACTGAAAGTAGAGAGGAAATATATCATAGCATCACTGTTCATTGGCGATGAACTACCAACATTCATTGAAGGTAGCAAAAAGATAACAATCATCAACTTTAACTGATGGTGACCTACCAACTTTCACTGAAGGTAGAGAGGAAATATATCATAGCATCGCCATTCACTGACGATGAACTACCAACGTTCACTGAAAGTAGCAAAAAGATTACAATCACCAACTTTCACTGATGGTGACCTACCAACTTTCACTGAAGGTAGAGAGGAAATATATCATAGCATCGCCGTTCACTGACGATGAACTACCAACGTTCACTGAAGGTAGCAAAAAGATAACAATCACCAACTTTCACTGATGGTGACCTACCAACTTTCACTGAAGGTAGAGAGGAAATATATCATAGCATCACCGTTCACTGACGATGAACTACCAACGTTCACTGAAGGTAGAAAAAAGATAACAATCACCCACTTTCACTGATGGTGACCTAACAACTTTCACTAAAGGTAGAGAGGAAATATATCATAACATCCCCGTTCACTGACGATGAACTACCAACATTCACTGAAGGTAGCAAAAACATAACAATCACCGACTTTCAGTGATGGTGACCTACCAACTTTCACTGAAGGTAGAGAGGAAATATATCATAACATTGCCGTTCACTGACGATGAACTACCGACATTCACTGAAGGTAGCAAAAAGATAACAATCACCAACTTTCACTGATGGTGACCTACCAACGTTCACTGAAGGTAGAAAGGAAATATATCATAGCATCGCCGTTCACTGATGATGAACTTCCAAAGTTCACTAAAGGTAGAAAAACGATAACAATCACCAACTTTCACTGATGGTGACCTAACAACTATCACTGGAGGTAGAGAGGAAATATATCATAGCATCACCGTTCACTGATGATGAACTACCAACGTTCACTGAAGGTAGCAAAAAGATAACAATCACCAACTTTAACTGATGGTGACATACCAACTCTCACTGAAGGTAGAGAGGAAATATATCATAGCATCACCCTACACTGACGATGAACTACCAACGTTCACAAAAGGTAGCAAAAAGATAACATTCACCAGCTTTCACTGATGGTGACCTACCAACTTTCACTGAAAGTAGAGAGGAAATATACCATAGCATCGCCGTTCATTGACGATGAACTACCAACGTTCACTGAAGGTGGAAAAAAGATAACAATAACCAACATTCTCTGATGGTGACCTACCAATTTTCACTAAAGGTAGAGAGGAAATATATCATAGCTTCTCCGGTCACTAACAATGAACACCAACGTTCACTGAAGGTAGCAAAAAGATAACAATCACCAACTTTCACTGATGGTGACCTACCAACTATCACTCAAGGTAGAAAGAGAATATATCATAGCATCGATGTTCACTGATGATGAACTACCAACGTTCACTGAAGGTAGCAAAAAGATAACAATCATCAACTTTCATTGATGGTGACCTACAAACTTTCACTGAAGGTAGAGAGGAAATATATCATAGCATCACCGTTCACTGACGATTAACTACCAACATTCGCTGAAGGTAGCAAAAAGATAACAATCACAAACTTTCATTGATGGTGACCTACCAACTTTCACTGAAAGTAGAGAGGAAATATATCATAGCATCACTGTTCATTGGCGATGAACTACCAACATTCATTGAAGGTAGCAAAAAGATAACAATCATCAACTTTAACTGATGGTGACCTACCAACTTTCACTGAAGGTAGAGAGGAAATATATCATAGCATCGCCATTCACTGACGATGAACTACCAACGTTCACTGAAAGTAGCAAAAAGATTACAATCACCAACTTTCACTGATGGTGACCTACCAACTTTCACTGAAGGTAGAGAGGAAATATATCATAGCATCGCCGTTCACTGACGATGAACTACCAACGTTCACTGAAGGTAGCAAAAAGATAACAATCACCAACTTTCACTGATGGTGACCTACCAACTTTCACTGAAGGTAGAGAGGAAATATATCATAGCATCACCGTTCACTGACGATGAACTACCAACGTTCACTGAAGGTAGAAAAAAGATAACAATCACCAACTTTCACTGATGGTGACATACCAACTCTCACTGAAGGTAGAGAGGAAATATATCATAGCATCACCGTTCACTGACGATTAACTACCAACATTCGCTGAAGGTAGCAAAAAGATAACAATCACAAACTTTCATTGATGGTGACCTACCAACTTTCACTGAAAGTAGAGAGGAAATATATCATAGCATCACTGTTCATTGGCGATGAACTACCAACATTCATTGAAGGTAGCAAAAAGATAACAATCATCAACTTTAACTGATGGTGACCTACCAACTTTCACTGAAGGTAGAGAGGAAATATATCATAGCATCGCCATTCACTGACGATGAACTACCAACGTTCACTGAAAGTAGCAAAAAGATTACAATCACCAACTTTCACTGATGGTGACCTACCAACTTTCACTGAAGGTAGAGAGGAAATATATCATAGCATCGCCGTTCACTGACGATGAACTACCAACGTTCACTGAAGGTAGCAAAAAGATAACAATCACCAACTTTCACTGATGGTGACCTACCAACTTTCACTGAAGGTAGAGAGGAAATATATCATAGCATCACCGTTCACTGACAATGAACTACCAACGTTCACTGAAGGTAGAAAAAAGATAACAATCACCAACTTTCACTGATGGTGACCTAACAACTTTCACTAAAGGTAGAGAGGAAATATATCATAACATCCCCGTTCACTGACGATGAACTACCAACATTCACTGAAGGTAGCAAAAACATAACAATCACCGACTTTCAGTGATGGTGACCTACCAACTTTCACTGAAGGTAGAGAGGAAATATATCATAACATTGCCGTTCACTGACGATGAACTACCGACATTCACTGAAGGTAGCAAAAAGATAACAATCACCAACTTTCACTGATGGTGACCTACCAACGTTCACTGAAGGTAGAAAGGAAATATATCATAGCATCGCCGTCACTGATGATGAACTTCCAAAGTTCACTAAAGGTAGAAAAACGATAACAATCACCAACTTTCACTGATGGTGACCTAACAACTATCACTGGAGGTAGAGAGGAAATATATCATAGCATCACCGTTCACTGACGATGAACTACCAACGTTCACTGAAGGTAGCAAAAAGATAACAATCACCAACTTTCACTGATGGTGACATACCAACTCTCACTGAAGGTAGAGAGGAAATATATCATAGCATCACCGTTCACTGACGATGAACTACCAACGTTCACAAAAGGTAGCAAAAAGATAACAATCACTAGGTTTTACTGATGGTGACCTAACAACTTTCACTGAAAGTAGAGAGGAAATATACCATAGCATCGCCGTTCATTGACGATGAACTACCAATGTTCACTCAAGGTGGAAAAAAGATAACAATAACCAACATTCTCTGATGGTGACCTACCAATTTTCACTAAAGGTAGAGAGGAAATATATCATAGCTTCTCCGGTCACTAACAATGAACACCAACGTTCACTGAAGGTAGCAAAAAGATAACAATCACCAACTTTCATTGATGGTGACCTACCAACTTTCACTCAAGGTAGAAAGAGAATATATCATAGCATCGATGTTCACTGATGATGAACTACCAACGTTCACTGAAGGTAGCAAAAAGATAACAATCATCAACTTTCATTGATGGTGACCTACCAACTTTCACTGAAGGTAGAGAGGAAATATATCATAGCATCACCGTTCACTGACGATATACTACCAACGTTCACTGAAGGTAGCAAAAAGATAACAATCACCAACTTTCACTGATGGTGACCTACCAACTTTCGCTGAAGGTAGAGAGGAAATATATCATAACATCGGCGTTCACTGACGATGAACTACCAACGTTCATTGAAGGTAGAAAAAATATAACAATCACCAACATTCACTGATGGTGACCTACCAACGTTCATTGAAGGTAGAAAGGAAATGTATCATAGCATCGCCGTTCACTGATGTTGAACTTCTAACATTCTCTAAAGGTAGCAAAAAGATAACAATCACTAACTTTCACTGATGGTGACCTACCAACTATCACTAGAGGTAGAAAGGAAATATATCATAGCATCACCGTTCACTGACGATGAACTACCAACATTCACTGAAGGTAGCAAAAATATAACAATCACCAACTTTCATTGATGGTGACATACCAACTCTCACTAAAGGTAGAGAGGAAATATATCATAGAATCACCGTTCACTGACGATTAACTACCAACATTCACTGAAGGTAGCAAAAAGATAACAATCACAAACATTCATTGATGGTGACCTACCAACTTTCACTGAAAGTAGAGAGGAAATATATCATAGCATCACTGTTCATTGACGATGAACTACCAACATTCACTGAAGGTGGCAAAAAGATAACAATCACCAACTTTCTCTGATGGTGACCTACCAACTTTCACTGAAGGTAGAGAGGAAATATATCATAGCTTCTCCGTTCACTGACGATGAACACCAACATTCACTGAAGGTAGCAAAAAGATAACAATCACCAACTTTCACTAATGGTGACCTACCATCTTTCCCTGAAGGTAGAGAGGAAATATATCATAGCATCGCCGTTCACTGACGATGAACTACCAACGTTCACTGAAGGTAGAAAAAAGATAACATTCACCAACTTTCACTGATGGTGACCTACCAACTTTCGCTGAAGGTAGAGAGGAAATATATCATAACATCGCCATTCACTGACGATGAACTACCAAAGTTCATTGAAGGTAGCAAAAAGATAACAATCACCAACTTTCACTGATGGTGACCTACCAACATTCACTGAAGGTAGAGAAGAAATATATCATAGCATCGTCGTTCAATGATGATGAACTTCCAACATTCACTAAAGGTAGCAAAAAGATAACAATCACAAACTTTCACTAATGGTGACCTACCAACTATTACTGGAGGTAGAGAGGAAATATATCATAGCATCACCGTTCACTGACAATGAACTACCAACGTTCACTGAAGGTAGCAAAAAGATAACAATCACCAACTTTCACTGATGGTGACCTACCAACTTTCACTGAAAGTAGAGAGGAAATATATCATAGCATCACTGTTCATTGACGATGAACTACCAACATTCACTGAAGGTGGCAAAAAGATAACAATCACCAACTTTCTCTGATGGTGACCTACCAACTTTCACTGAAGGTAGAGAGGAAATATATCATAGCTTCTCCGTTCACTGACGATGAACACCAACGTTCACTGAAGGTAGCAAAAAGATAACAATCATCAACTTTCATTGATGGTGACCTACCAACTTTCACTGAAGGTAGAGAGGAAATATATCATAGCATCACCGTTCACTGACGATATACTACCAACGTTCCCTGAAGGTAGCAAAAATATAACAATCACCAACTTTCATTGATGGTGACATACCAACTCTCATTGAAGGTAGAGAGGAAATATATCATAGCATCACCGTTCACTGACGATTAACTACCAACATTCGCTGAAGGTAGCAAAAAGATAACAATCACAAACTTTCATTGATGGTGACCTACCAACTTTCACTGAAAGTAGAGAGGAAATATATCATAGCATCACTGTTCATTGGCGATGAACTACCAACATTCATTGAAGGTAGCAAAAAGATAACAATCATCAACTTTAACTGATGGTGACCTACCAACTTTCACTGAAGGTAGAGAGGAAATATATCATAGCATCGCCATTCACTGACGATGAACTACCAACGTTCACTGAAAGTAGCAAAAAGATTACAATCACCAACTTTCACTGATGGTGACCTACCAACTTTCACTGAAGGTAGAGAGGAAATATATCATAGCATCGCCGTTCACTGACGATGAACTACCAACGTTCACTGAAGGTAGCAAAAAGATAACAATCACCAACTTTCACTGATGGTGACCTACCAACTTTCACTAAAGGTAGAGAGGAAATATATCATAGCATCACCGTTCACTGACGATGAACTACCAACGTTCACTGAAGGTAGAAAAAAGATAACAATCACCAACTTTCACTGATGGTGACCTAACAACTTTCACTAAAGGTAGAGAGGAAATATATCATAACATCCCCGTTCACTGACGATGAACTACCAACATTCACTGAAGGTAGCAAAAACATAACAATCACCGACTTTCAGTGATGGTGACCTACCAACTTTCACTGAAGGTAGAGAGGAAATATATCATAACATTGCCGTTCACTAACGATGAACTACCGACATTCACTGAAGGTAGCAAAAAGATAACAATCACCAACTTTCACTGATGGTGACCTACCAACGTTCACTGAAGGTAGAAAGGAAATATATCATAGCATCGCCGTCACTGATGATGAACTTCCAAAGTTCACTAAAGGTAGAAAAACGATAACAATCACCAACTTTCACTGATGGTGACCTAACAACTATCACTGGAGGTAGAGAGGAAATATATCATAGCATCACCGTTCACTGACGATGAACTACCAACGTTCACGGAAGGTAGCAAAAAGATAACAATCACCAACTTTCACTGATGGTGACATACCAACTCTCACTGAAGGTAGAGAGGAAATATATCATAGCATCACCGTTCACTGACGATGAACTACCAACGTTCACAAAAGGTAGCAAAAAGATAACAATCACTAGGTTTCACTGATGGTGACCTAACAACTTTCACTGAAAGTAGAGAGGAAATATACCATAGCATCGCCGTTCATTGACGATGAACTACCAATGTTCACTGAAGGTGGAAAAAAGATAACAATAACCAACATTCTCTGATGGTGACCTACCAATTTTCACTAAAGGTAGAGAGGAAATATATCATAGCTTCTCCGGTCACTAACAATGAACACCAACGTTCACTGAAGGTAGCAAAAAGATAACAATCACCAACTTTCACTGATGGTGACCTACCAACTTTCACTCAAGGTAGAAAGAGAATATATCATAGCATCGATGTTCACTGATGATGAACTACCAACGTTCACTGAAGGTAGCAAAAAGATAACAATCATCAACTTTCATTGATGGTGACCTACCAACTTTCACTGAAGGTAGAGAGGAAATATATCATAGCATCACCGTTCACTGACGATATACTACCAACGTTCACTGAAGGTAGCAAAAAGATAACAATCACCAACTTTCACTGATGGTGACCTACCAACTTTCACTGAAGGTAGAGAGGAAATATATCATAACATCGGCGTTCACTGACGATGAACTACCAACGTTCATTGAAGGTAGAAAAAATATAACAATCACCAACATTCACTGATGGTGACCTACCAACGTTCATTGAAGGTAGAAAGGAAATGTATCATAGCATCGCCGTTCACTGATGTTGAACTTCTAACATTCACTAAAGGTAGCAAAAAGATAATAATCACCAACTTTCACTGATGGTGACCTACCAACTATCACTAGAGGTAGAGAGGAAATATATCATAGCATCACCGTTCACTGACGATGAACTACCAACATTCACTGAAGGTAGCAAAAATATAACAATCACCAACTTTCATTGATGGTGACATACCAACTCTCACTGAAGGTAGAGAGGAAATATATCATAGAATCACCGTTCACTGACGATTAACTACCAACATTCACTGAAGGTAGCAAAAAGATAACAATCACAAACATTCATTGATGGTGACCTACCAACTTTCACTGAAAGTAGAGAGGAAATATATCATAGCATCACTATTCATTGACGATGAACTACCAACATTCACTGAAGGTGGCAAAAAGATAACAATCACCAACTTTCTCTGATGGTGACCTACCAACTTTCACTGAAGGTAGAGAAGAAATATATCATAGCTTCTCCGTTCACTGACGATGAACACCAACATTCACTGAAGGTAGCAAAAAGATAACAATCACCAACTTTCACTAATGGTGACCTACCATCTTTCCCTGAAGGTAGAGAGGAAATATATCATAGCATCGCCGTTCACTGACGATGAACTACCAACGTTCACTGAAGGTAGAAAAAAGATAACATTCACCAACTTTCACTGATGGTGACCTACCAACTTTCGCTGAAGGTAGAGAGGAAATATATCATAACATCGCCATTCACTGACGATGAACTACCAAAGTTCATTGAAGGTAGCAAAAAGATAACAATCACCAACTTTCACTGATGGTGACCTACCAACATTCACTGAAGGTAGAGAAGAAATATATCATAGCATCGTCGTTCAATGATGATGAACTTCCAACATTCACTAAAGGTAGCAAAAAGATAACAATCACAAACTTTCACTAATGGTGACCTACCAACTATTACTGGAGGTAGAGAGGAAATATATCATAGCATCACCGTTCACTGACAATGAACTACCAACGTTCACTGAAGGTAGAAAAAAGATAACAATCACCAACTTTCACTGATGGTGACCTACCAACTTTCACTGAAAGTAGAGAGGAAATATATCATAGCATCACTGTTCATTGACGATGAACTACCAACATTCACTGAAGGTGGCAAAAAGATAACAATCACCAACTTTCTCTGATGGTGACCTACCAACTTTCACTGAAGGTAGAGAGGAAATATATCATAGCTTCTCCGTTCACTGACGATGAAAACCAACATTCACTGAAGGTAGCAAAAAGATAACAATTACCAACTTTCACTAATGGTGACCTACCATCTTTCCCTGAAGGTAGAAAGAGAATATATCAAAGCATCACCGTTCACTGATGAAGAACTACCAACATTCACCGAAGGTAGCAAAAAGATAATAAGTTTTCTCCAAAATTCCGGTTTTTCACCTAGAATGGGTCTCAACTTCTTCTTTAACCAAGGTATTCTTCCTGGAAAGGGTAATGTGTAAGCTTTCTCAAATAAAGAGACTACCACCTACAAAGGTTTCTTAACAAACTGTCTCTAAGACATTGAACGACTAACTATCCACTGGAGTAATTTGACAACGAACTGTAAACTATCCACTCATAGAGAAGATAACAAAAAAATAACGTCTACTTTTATGGGGAAATACAAATTGCTCAAATAAAGAGACCATCTACTTGCTGTTATGGTGAACTGTAAAAAACACTTCCTGGGGAAAACAATATGGCTTCCTAGGGAAATAGATATGACTTCCTCGGGAAACTCTGACATATTCCTACTGGGGAGACAAAGTCTTCTCGTGCAAAATAAATGCACATTCTCAAACCAAAACTCGAAGCTTGCCAGAAATCCAAAGTGATAATATCACTGGGAAATAAATATTCAATCCAGAAATAAACTGGAGTAAAAACGGTCTATCAAAATACATTCTTTAAGAAGTAAACTCAAGGAGGAAACCCAAATCATCCAGACAAGGAGCTGTACAGGAAGGCTAAAGCGAAAATCTTCCACGAGGGATAACTCAGTGGGAAAATTGAATGAATATACACTTTTTACTTATGGCTGACACTCTATTGGGGAGAGGATAACATAACTCTATAAAATAGGGTAATATATCAACAAAATATTAAGAATGTGAATGAGCAATAGTTCACTAAATTTAAATATATATGATGTATGTATGAATGTATGAGTGTTATCATGTATATGCTGACAAAACAAACATATAATACCGGGGATAAACAAACAAGACCAACTTGAGCGCCCACAACACCGGCCAAATTACATCCAAGACGATCATCCCAAAAGAAAAAAAAAGCAACAACTAAGGAAGCAAAGTCCTACTGCACGGCTTAACTTTATTGGGGAGAATCATAGTATAGCGATAAAATAGTACAGATACAGGGATATAATATCCTTCTCTAGGCTTCACCAGGAAGTAGCACCCAAACTTCAACGGGGAAATAAATATTTTCAAATGTAGCACTTCTACTAGAGATTTGCAAAACTGATTTCGAATAAGGCATATGGAAACCAAATCGTCCAAACATTCACTAGGGAATTCAGGCCTTCTTTAAAGGAGAAAAAGCATATAGACTTTTCTATGGGAGATAATGCTTCATCATCGAGACATCAATGGGGGACTTCGTGCTGCCTTCATTGAGGGGGTCAACACCACATCATCGAGAGGAAATCAATATACGTTCTTCACTGGAGAAACCGGAGATACGTGTTCTTCAAGAGTAATTATTGTACCAACTTCTCTGGGGATAAAGGACTTCTATCAAATAAGCGAAACCTTCAATGGAGAAATCTTGGAATGAGTCTTCATATCATGTAAACTCAGAAAAAGAGAAAAAATGAACCAAGACTTTCCTTTGGGACACTGGAGTCACAAACCCAATAAAACTAAAACGTCCTGAGAAAACCTTCCCAGGGAGAAACAAAACTACTTGAATTCGTCCGTTCGTAGGATCACCACTTTTGTTTTCCTCTTGAATCACAAAATTTAAAGTAAAAGTAAATTGTAAATTCTTTTTGGGAAACAATTTTGTTATTTAATCTTTTCGCTTTAAAAATTATTATCAATAATAAATGGAGTCTTTGCAAGTTAAATAAAATAAGAAATCCAAAGAATTGGGTAAAAGCTCAAATTTCATTGATAGAATGGTAGTCTGCGAATGGCGAGACTCCATGGATGATTACAAAGTTCAGAAAATTGTAATATATAATGGAAAAGATACATTGAGATACAATGACCACTATCCCCTCTAACAACTTTTGAAATCCTGAGAAGCAGCTTCCGTTGAAGTATGGTAAGGATCCAAGAAGATTGTTGCTTTCATGATCAAGTCTTGTCTGATGTAGTTACTTGCCAAGAAGTCCCTAACTTTTGCCTAAGCTTACCTTTCGTGTTTTCAACTTAGCGGGAAATTTTATTCTGTTTATGTCTCTAATTTTTGCCTAGACCTCCCATTCGGGGTATCGGCCTACCGAGACGCTCTTTTTTGCCTAACCTGCCCTTTCAGGTTTTCAACTTAGTGAGTTATTCTTTTATTTCTTTAGGCGAAGTATTTCTTGACTGCATAAGCATTCATGGGACATGGGAACTCCTCACCATCCATAGTTTCAAGAATTAATGCACCGCCAGAGAAGGCTTTCTTGACAACATATGGGCCTTCAAAATTGGGAGTCCACTTGCCCCTAGAATCAGTGTTAAAAGACATGATCTTCCTGAGCACGAGGTCTCCTTCTCTGAATTCACTAGGTTGACCTTCTTATCAAAAGCTTTCTTCATCCTCTTCTGATATAACTTTCCATGACACAAAGCTGTCATCCTCTTCTCTTCAATCAAATTCAATGGGTCAAACCTTTTCTGGACCCATTCAGCCTCTGACAACTTGGTTTCTATTATCACACGCAAAGAGGGAATCTCAACCTCGATTGGGAGCACTTCTTCCATTCCATATACAAGGGACAACGTGGTTGCTCCTGTTGAAGTGAGGAAAGATGTTTGATACCCATGTAAAGAAAAAGGGCGCATTTCATGCCAATCTTTATACGTAACAAGCATCTTCTGGATGATCTTCTCGATATTCTTATTAGAAGCTTCAATAGCCCCATTCATCTTTGGCCTGTACGAAGATGAGTTGTGATGTACAATCTTGAATTTCTCACAAAGTTCTGTCATCATCTTGTTGTTCAAATTCGAGCCATTGTCGATGATAATTTTGCTCGGCACACCATACTGACATATAAGGTTATTCTTAAGGAAGCGCACAACCAACTTCTTGGTAACATTAGCATATGATGCAACTTCCATCCATTTGGTGAAGTAATCAATTGCTACCAAGATAAAATGGTGTCCATTTTAAGCTTTGGGTTCTATCACCCCAATCATATCAATACCCCACATAGAGAAGGGCCACGGGGAAGAAATAACATTAAGAAGTGTTGGAGGCACATGAACCTTGTCCGCATAAATCTGGCATTTATGACACTTCTTTGAAAAAATTTAACAGTCAGATTCCATTGTCAACCAATAGTAACCTGCCCTTAGCATATTTTTATCCATCGAATATCCATTGCGTGAGTGCTAAATGAGCTTTCATGAACCTCATGCATCAACATGTCTGCTTCGTGTCTATCCACGCATCTGAGTAGGACCATGTCATAATTTCTCTTGTACAACACATTTTCAGTGAGTAAGAAATTGCTAGCCAATCTTCTCAATGTCTTTATATCTTTATTTGATGCACCAATCGAGTATTCCTGAGTCTGGAGGAAATGCTTGATATCATAATACCAAGGTTTAGGATCTGCTACCTCTTTTGTTGTAAACACATGAGCAGGCCTATCCATTCGCTGAACTATAATTCGAGGTACATCATTTCAAGTATTCACTTGATAATTAGAAGCCAGAGTTTCCAGAGCATCCAACATTTGATTTTCATATTTAGGGATGTGATGGAATTCAACTTTATTAAAGAAGGGTAATAATCTTCTAGAATAATCTTTGTAAGGGATCAAGTCGGGGTGACGAGTATCCCACTCTCCTTTAATCTGATTTATTACCAAAGCTAAATCATCATACACGTCTAGAATTTTAATTCTGAGATCAATAGCTTCCTCTAGACCCATGATGCAAGACTCAGATTCTTCCATTTTATTAGTACAGTCAAATGTCAACCTTGCAGTAAAAGGAATGTTAGATCCATGTGGAGTGACAATCACAATACTAATTCCTTTACCATAAGCATTCACAGCTCCATCAAATATCATACTCCAAAGAGATTCAAGATCGGGACCTTCCTCAGGAAATGGTTCATCATAATCTTTCACTTTAAGAAACAACACATCCTCATCGGGGAAATCATACATCACCGACTGATAATCATTCCCTGGTTGGTAAGCGAGATAATATGCCAACACGCTGCTTTTAATAGCTTTTTGAGTGAGGTATTCAATGTCATATTCATATAACAGCATCTGCCAGCGGGCAATTCTCCCAGTAAGAGCAGGCTTCTCAAAAATGTACTTGATTGGATCCATTTTGGAGATCAATCAAGTAGTGTGATTCAACATATACTACCGCAAATGTTTTTCCGCCCAGGCCAGAGCACAACATGTCTTTTCCAGCATGGAATACCGTGACTCACAATCAGTAAACTTTTTACTGAGATAATAAATGGCATACTCTATCTGCCATGTTTCATCTTGTTGTCCCAGAATACAACCCATGGAATTATCTAACATTGTAAGATACATAATCAACGACCTTCCTTCAACAGGAGGGAGCAAGATAGCAGGTTCAAGGAGATATTCTTTAATACTTTCAAATGCCCTTTGGCAATAATCTGTCCACACACAACCTTGATCTTTCTTTAACAACTTAAAGATCGGTTCACACGTTGCAGTCATGTGCAAAAGGAAACTGGAAATATAATTCAAACACCTGAGGAATCCTCTGACTTGCTTTTCAGTTCTCGGTGCAGGCATCTCTTGAATTGCTTTAACTTTATCAGGGTCAACTTTAATTCCTTTCTGGCTAATAACGAAACCTAATAATTTCCCTGATTGAACACCAAAGGTACATTTATTTGGATTCAAACGGAGACGATACTTCCTCAAACGCTGAAACAACATCAACAAATCTTCTACATGCCCTTCTTCAGTCTGGGATTTGGCAATCATATCATCAACATAAACCTCAATTTCCTTGTGCATCAGATCATGGAATAAGGTTGTCATAGCCCTCTGGTACGTTGCACCAGCATTCTTCAACCCGAAGGGCATCACTCTGTAACAAAATATTCCCCATGGTGTGATAAACGCTGTTTTTTTTATTCATGTCCTCAGGAGCCATTCTTATTTAATTATACCCGAAAAATCCATTCATGAACGAGAAAACTTTGAATTTTATTGTGTTATCCACTAACATATCAATGTGTGGCAATGGAAAATCATCTTTTAGACTAGCTTTATTTAGATCTTTGTAATCTATGCACATGCGAACTTTTCCGTCTTTCTTAGGTACTGGGACAATATTGGCAATCCACTGAGGGTACACTGATGTGACAAGAAAACCTATATTAATCTTCTTTAGAACTTCCTCTATGATCTTCACTGCCATATCTGGGTGAGTTCTTCTCAACTTCTGTTTGATTGGTGGACACTTTGGCTTCAGCGGCAAGTGGTGTTCTACAATATCCGTATCTAGACCAGGAATATCTTGGTAGGACCAAGAAAAAATGTCAACATACTCTTTCAACAACTCAATCAACCTGCTCTTCACATCAGGATGCAACAATGCTCTAATCTTGACTTTCTTCAGATCTTCTTCTGAACCCAAATTTATTACTTCCAATGGCTCTTTATATGGCTGAATGGCATTCTCCTCGTGCTCAAGCAACCGTAAGACCTCTTCCAAAATATCATCATAGTCTTCTTCTTCGGGCCCATACACAACACATTCAATGTTGGGAGAGGGTGCAGGGTCATTGTATTCAATGGGTTTTTCAATTAATCTGTACATATGATTTATGATTGCTTTTAGAAACTGACACATATAACAAGTGATCATGTAGATTGAATTTCAGTTATTATTTATTTTGAAAGGTTTTTCTGGTTACCATTTTCCAAGAAAAAGCAGAAAATAAAGACACAATTTGAGAAACAAAGACAACTTTTATTATTGATTTTAAAAGTCACAACAAACAGATAAGCCCATACAATATTAATACTTTCACCTTGGGAAGAGCGAAATCTTTTCAAAAATATTAACAAAACAAATTACTTTGAAACATATGCAAGAGGGAACATCAATGGTGATCCAGTTCTGAACCCTAATTCCGTGCGTCACATAAGTCTACATTTCTGGCTCTACTTCATCTTCCACGATGGCATTAATCCCGAAAACAGTTGGATGAAGATAACCCCCACTATAGAAGATGTCTTGATACTTGCCTGCAGAAGACTTTGGCTTTGTGCTCTTACCTTTGTCATTCTTCACAAAGAACCCCAAGCCAACTCTATTCTTGTTTACAAGTGGATCCACAATCTATCCCGAAACTTCACTATGTCCATTACACAGAACCTGCTGTGCATCCTTAAGTGAAACCATAGAATTCAAATTTCCTCTTATGTTGTTAATGGATAAAGCTTGGAACTGGGTTCCAACAGCAGCTTCATCCGCCTCCACAATGCTGAAAGAGGACAAATGAGATATCAATAATGCCTGTTCTCAAATTATAATTACCACTTTTCCTTCACGTACAAACTTCAGCTTCTGGTGTAAATCAAAGTGACAGCCCCTGCCTCATGTATCCACGGCCGTCCCAACAAACAGTTGTAAACGGGTAATATCCATGACCTGAAAGGTAATCTGAAACAAATGTGGACCTATATGAATAGGCAAGTCCACTTCACCAATAACAGACTTCCTTGATCCATCAAACGCATTCACAATAATGCCACTTGGGCGCATGGGCGTTCCTTGATAATTCAACTTCATAAGTGTGCTCCTTGGTATAACGTTCAAAGTGGATCCATTATCAATCAGCACATTGGATAGTGAATAATTCTTGCAGTTCATAGAGATGTGGAGGGTCAAGTTTTCATCGGGCAATTCATCATCGCAGAAAGTCAGGTTATTACATGTTGTAATGTTCCCCACTATGCTGCTGAATTGGTCTACAGGCATATCACTTTTTACAAAAGCTTGGTCCAATACCCTCATCAAAGATTCTCTGTGAGCAGAGGAGTTCATCAATAAAGCCAAGATAGATATTTTTGAAGGAATCTTCAGAAGATGATGCATAATTCTATA
This sequence comes from Vicia faba, assembly GCA_948472305.1. Classification (NCBI taxonomy): domain Eukaryota; kingdom Viridiplantae; phylum Streptophyta; class Magnoliopsida; order Fabales; family Fabaceae; genus Vicia; species Vicia faba. The sequence goes on from OX451740.1 coordinate 1,221,071,432, forward strand.
GTCGCTCATCTTGATTATCTTCAAAATATAGTCCACCTCTTTTTCTAGCGTAGCTCCACTAGATTCACCCATTGCCTTCTTGGGTTCAACATTTCCCACAACTTTCTTTCCAGTACTAACATCTCCACGAATAACTTGTGGAAATACACGACCACTGTGGGTCACACTGCTAGTCTCAGCAATATTTCCAACATTAGGCATTGAATGGATGGGAATTTCCACACTATCCTCTAAGATTGTAGCATTATATATGTAGGGTAAAACCTTATCTGACTTGTAGGGGACAGGACCTGGCATACTAATCACCAATGGAGTAATAGTAGGCTTGCTATGATACTCAACTTCAAAATGGGAAGGTGCACAAAAACAAGGCACAGTAACATTTACTCCCTCTTCAATATAATCAGTCATTATGGAGTCATCTCTGGAAAACAAATCCTCATTTAAGGAGAAATACTCATCTGCAGAGGCATACTCATCATCCGACTCTTCTTCAGCCAAACATACCTCAATCATATCAACTTTATGGTAATCATCCCTTTGACCCGTAACCTTGATGGTTCCATTGTCTAACAATAATTGAACACCTTTCCTCACAATTGAACATCCTCAAGAGTCCTGGCAGCAAATTCGGCAAGATCCATATTGATGTTCCACTTGACCAGCCATGTGACAGAAAGTAGCATGTAATTGTATAAGATCCTCATTCATATACTCCACATAAAAAATTATGAACTCCACAGGACATCCAGAAACCATGTTTACCTACTCTTCATACTCTGCCCTAGGCCTGATTATGTGGATGATGCCCTCATCCATCATCTCTTGCAAATCAACTTTTATCTTGTCGCAACCCTATATGTCTATAATGCAAATAGCACAATCGGCATGGTCATGTGTATAGTAGATAAATTCACAGAGGTATGCATGCATTTTCACCAAATCTCATCTAACCAGATTAATATCAAAAATCCGGAAGTCTCCTGGACAACCGGCAACCATATTCACAACATTTACTCCTTCATGTTTGGGCTGAGGATTGTCTTTCACATTTGGGCCCACATATTTGAAATATATAATACCAGACTTCACTAATTTCTGCACCTGAGTCTTCAGAGGATAGCAATTCTCAACATTATGCCCTGGTGCTCCCTGATGAAAAGCACATGTTTGGTCTGCCTTGTAATACCAAGGCAACGATGATGGTACAGCGGGAGGTGGTCGGGTTTGAACTAACTTCTTCTGAATTAATGTCGGTAGTAACTATGTATAACTCATAGGGATGGGTTCATAACTCTCCCTTCTCTGATTATTCCCTTGATTCCCCTACTGGGATGGTCTCTGATAAGCAACGGTGGTTGGTGTTACACCAACAACTGAGGTGACTGAGGCGACTTGCGGATGATGCTGATAACTTCTTCTAGGGGGATTAACTCTCCTCTCTTGCATAACAACATATGTATCTCCTTCCTTCTTCTTTCTAAACCCATAGGATGGCTTCTTTGTATTTCCATAACTGTCACCCTTTGTTAAACGGCCCTCTCTTACAGCCTCTTCTAACCGGATACCCATGCCTACCATTTCAGTAAAGTCACTTGGCGCACTCACTACCATCCTCTCATAGTAGAAATAACCCAAAGTCTTCAAGAAAATCTTAGTCATATCCTTCTCTTCCATGGTAGGAATCACTTGGGCGGCTACCTCACACCATCTCTGTGCATATTCTTTGAATGATTCCCTGTCTTTCTAAACCATAGCCCTGAGTTGATCACGGTCAGGCGCCATGTCCATGTTATATTTGTATTGTCTGATAAATTCTTCTCCCAAGTCATTTAAAGTATGGATATTGAAGCTGTCCAAACTCATATACCACTTCAGCGTAGCACCGGTCAAACAATCCTGAAAAAATTGAATCAACAGACGCTGATCATCAGTATGGGTAGACATTCTTCTTACATACATCACTAGATGAGCACGAGGGAAAGTGTTTCCCTTGTACTTTTCGAATTCTGGGACTTTAAACTTCTCTAGTATCTTAACATTCGGGACCAAGCATAATTCATTCAAATTCTGCCCGAATGGTTCCTTTCCCCTGAGGGCTTTCATCTCCCTCTGCATCTTGTCAAACTGTTCTTGAAAATCATCCATTCTATCATAGAGGCCCAAGTCTTCACTTGGTGGAGGAAAGGGATGACACATATTGTCATTACCAAATGGAACCATATTCACCGAAGGAGGTGCAGCAGGGGCAATATGCACCATAGGAGGTACAGGAGTAACAATAGTCTGAACAACTAGAGATTCTTGAGGACCAAGATTGAAAGTTTCAGGAACAAAGTTTTTTGGCATTCCCCGTGGATAACCTTGAGGCATGCGATTCTGAACAACAATTGGAGTAGCAGACATAGGAACAACTGGAGCTTTAGTAGTAACCCTTATTGGTTGAGGTTGAACACTCAGTGACTGATTCTGAGTAGCCACCAGAGATTCCATCAGAGCAGTAAGATTGGCCATGCTGGCCTTCAAAGCAGAAACCTCCTCGCACAACTCGCGATTCTCTTATTCTAAGTTGTCCATCTTCCTTCTAAAATTAGCTCGAGTGTTGTAATGGTGAGATAGCTTGCTGAGAGAAGTAAAGAGGCTTGGTAAGACCCCTGGATATGCAAATAAATGCAAGAAACATGTGCAATATGATGTATGATGTGCAATGCACATGATTTATTTTTAATATTCCAAGAGACTTAAAGATTTATAGACACATTGCAAATATCAAATTAATAACACATCTTGAAAATTTTTATTATAATGGATTACAGGTTTCAATGATCCCAAGTAAAAGATAAAAGTAAAGTCTAAAACCCTAAAAAGAAAAGCTTATGAAGATCACTCTATACGCTGGGGCTTCCCTGTAATCCTGGCAATCTGAGCCTTCAACCTCTGGTTTTCTGCTGCATATCTGGTGCCAACCTCCTTCCAATCTCCTGAATCAGGAAGTGAGCAACTAGCACCTGACTGAGGCTTAGGAGAAAACAAATCTTCTTACCTCTGCATGGTCTCTACAGCCCGACTCTCAAGAATATCAATCAAGTCGTCTTTCTCCTTCAAGTATGGCATCTCTATAGTTTGGAACTTATTCTTCCAAGCATCCTTTTCTTGTTGCATCCTGACTAAATAAAATTATAGCTCTTCCGCATCATCCAATAAGGAATGAGTGGTCTTCACAAACAAATCAGGCATAGGTGCTTCCCGGAAAAAACGACATCTTCAACTTGATAGCTCTCATTTGGACCCACTTAAGATAAGGTTCCAAAGAAACAGCCCCTCTTGGTCCCAAATCTTTCCTACTCTTCTTATGAATGTGACGCCAGGCCTTCGCAATCTGCTCCTTAGCTTCCTTATGGTCTTCTCCCTCCTTAAAGAAGAAACTACTCAAATGAATACTATTTTGGTTATCCCTCATCGAATAACCAAGTTATCATCGTGCAAGAACAAGGTTATAGTTAATTCCTCCCTTTGTACCAAGAAGAGGTACATTGGGGAAACTACCACAACTATCGATAATATCTACATCCAGGTAAGATCGATGATACCAATCAATATCTAAGTGAGTAAGTGCCATGATGTTAGGAGTACAACGGGGTTCCTTCCTGACATCCCAAAAAGCATCCGACCGAGGCATATGAGAGATAAACCACTGGTACAACAGAGGCGTACAACAAATAATCATCCCCCCATGATAAGAATTCTGGAGATGAATAGAGTAATAAGCATCACCCAACAACATAGGAACTGGGTTTCAAATCATGAAGATCCTGATAGAATTAACGTCAACAAACTTGTCCACATTAGGAGATAAAAACAACCCGTAAGAAAGTGGAGCAAAGATGGCCTCAAAAGCGACTGTACTCTTCATCCTGGAAAAGTAACGAGCATTCTCCAATAAGAACTAAGATGGTAATCCTATAATCCCTCATTTAGTAGTCATATGGGCTTCAACCTCAGACTTCCCCAGATGAATCAAAGCAGCAATCTCATGTGGCTATGGCTCACCCTCCAAACCAGTAAAAGGAACAGGACCGATAATAGGTAAATCCAACAAATAAGAATACTCCTCCAGCGTAGGCATTAACTAATAGTCGGGGAAAGTAAATCAATGATACATCAGATCACAGAACTGGACCAAGGTCGATAGAATACCCTTCTTCATCCTAAGCTTCATGAGAGGAATGGAGGATCCATACTTCTTCCGAAAATCTGCAGAATAGTCAATCTCGGGAATTAGGATGATCAACTCATCTATCTTGGGATCTTTGAAACTGTATTTCCAGGTCTTTCTTTTTCCAGAATCCATTGTCAAAAGGTACCTGAGATATTTACAAATGGTCAACTTTTAAGTCCCTTGAAATAAAATTTCTTCAAAAGATACTTATGAGTGCATGGATGTATGATGCAACAATCACACACAAGATCACACATATAGGGTTCATTTGTTCAATGTCACGAGCATGAGGTCAAAGTTACTACCCATAAGGTATGGTCTAAAAGTTATCACCTTCCAAATAAGGTTCTAGAGGTTACCAGAGTCTACGTCATTCCTTCGGATATTACTAACTTCCTGAATAACTCGGTAATTAGTAATATTCTCAAGAAAAACTTGTCCGAGCATAGTATCGCGTGACAACTATTTACGAATTACTCCGTCATAGCTTTCACACTCCTTCTAAAAGGCCAAGATGGGTTAGGTATTCTGCAGTCCTCAGCTTCAGTAGGCTCCCAGGTCGAAAGAAGTACGTCTTCTCGATTACTCGGTAAACGAAACTACAGTCAAAGGGGCCTCCACTGAGTGGAGGATCTCATGCCTCCTTTTTTGGGATTACTCCCTCATAGTTAACATGACTATACCTCCCGTCCTATCTTAAAGTTTGCCCAAGTCTGGGTATAGGACTTATAAGTAATCACCAAGCACCCTGAAAACTAGGAAAATCCAGATAAACATATATGCAATGTATAACACATAAACAACAATAGCATATATACAGATATAAACAAAGATAGGATCAACCCACTTAGGGATTGACTAGCAAGAGGTCAATCTTTCCCTAGTGAAGTCGCTATTTTTTTGTAGCGGTAGAAATGCTTAAGACTAAGCCATTGGATTGACTAGACTTATACAGATCAAAATAAAAAACGCCACCATGCTTTATTGTTTCCAAAGGAATGGGAAAATAGCGAATAACCTAAAAGAGGGGGAAAGATTCAAGCTAAGGGGGTTGGTTATGCGAAGGGAAGGTATTAGCACCCTAAACATCTACGGTACTCTGTAGGAACCTCTTTGAAAAAATCTGTATATTTTGGCTATAAAATGTTGTATGTAAAATAAATGGTGGAGGTGAGAAAAGAAATATATTTTTTATAATTTTTGCACCCGCCACGGTTGTGAGCCTTTAGTGCCTACGTATCACCTTTCGTGCAATAGTGGATCAGGGTACACATAGTTCCTCTTTTAATATTTTAAAATATAAGTATGTTGGTTGATTTTATGAGATAAGACATCATCGTCATTGTCCGTATGGAAAACATAATTACTACCCACAATCATGAGAAAGGAGAATTTGCATCATCTCAAAGTGGAGTATATGGCTTGGATTTTAAAATCAAGAATGCCTCACTCAACACCCAAGTGAAAATATCTCTCTTCACTACATATTGTAGAAGTATAGTTGTTTGCATCACTACAAGGATTGACAAGAGTCCAATCTTTTTGAGAAATAAAGTTTTAAAGTAAAAAGCTAAAGTGACAAAGTGGTTTGAAATGAGATTGATGGACTTTTAGTCTTCTCACAAAAAAATGTCAAGGTATTATTAAGTTGAGTAAAGTTTATTTATGAAAATGATTTGAAAATGCATGGACATGAGTCTAATTTTATTATGAAAGCGGTTCAAGTTTCAAAACAAGAAAAGTTTTCCAAAGGAAGAAGAAGATTTTTGAAATTAAAGAAAGTGGGAGGAGAAGAAGAGACTATCCTAATGCATAAGGTAAAAGCTAGGGATAAGAACCATATAACCAACAAGAAGCCAATACTTGACATTATGGGTCAAGATATAATTCCCATTTTTTGTATTAAAATCAAGCAAGCAAAGATGCTACACTTCTTGAGAGAACCAAACTTCAAATGTATTAAGTCTTCACAAAAAAAATGGGCAGAGTAAGGCTGTATCCGGGTGAATTACATATTACAGGCAAAGCATGTAATCGCAATAAGATGCACACAAAACAAACAAACAACCCAATGTCTTGAGGTAAACCTCAAGAAATCCAGACAAAATATCAATTAAGGTCCAAGGTCTCCAACATAGGCCAAGGTTTCTAATCCTAAATCCAAGAAGTCCAAAACTCAATAATGCCAAGGATAGTAACCAAATATTCCAAGTATCATTAATATTTTTTTATGGTTCATGTTGATTATTAAGTGTCCTCAAAAGAAAGGCTCAAGTGAGCAAAATAAAATGACAAGAATATAAATGCTCAAGTGAGCAGAGATGAAAACTAGGATGAAATGTAATTCTTAAAGTAAATGGTAAATAAAGCATAAAAAATAAAGGCATAAAGTAAAATCAATTGTTAATAATTAGTGATTAGTTGGATGACCATCTTGAAACATGCATTTGGAACTCATTAGAGGATTGGTAGAACCAAAGCCTCCACACAACAAGTTGTATTTTCTTTTTGTCAAGTATATCATCCATTTTGGAATCCTTAAAAGTATTATTTAATGATCAACGATGTTTAAGTGATACGCGTTGCCAAAAGTTTTGTAGATCCATTAGAGGATTGGTAGAACCAAAGCCTTCACAGAATGAATCTCAAAGTTATTGGATCAAAGGGATCAAATTAACATACTTGGGCTTGCAAATATAGGTTTTGGCCACAAATGATCATTTATTCGTATTGGGACAAAATTTAGCGCTATTCTAAGCAATCGTAAGTGGACTTATATAGAAGTCACACCTATTTTGAGGACGGTCAATAGAAATCTATGCACTATTTGTTTTGAGACATGATATAGAGATCATTCTCCAATAACACTTAGTGTAATAAGAAAGGGAAGAGATGAAGAGGGTGAGAAAGAATATAAACTATATTTGAATTAAATTTTAATTAAATTATTATTAAAATCATTCATCTATTTTTGTGGAGTTAGACTAAACACCATGGATCCAATGATGTTAACAAAGTTCATAATAAAAAATTCAACCCAAGATCAGCCAGAAAAAAATCACAAAATAACATTGCAATTTAATATATACATTAAAAAAAGTTTTAAAAAGTTTTAAAATAGAAATAAAAGAGAAAAATATCAACTATATTCAAATTAACCAAAAAATAAAAAGTAAGACCATAGAAAAATTATAAAATGACTCAAATATTTTTATAAAATTTTTGGTAATTTTTTAAAGTCAGAAACTATTTTTAAAATTAAAAGAAATGAGTAAAATAACCAAAAATAATAATAAAAAATAAAAAAGTCAGAAATAAAAAATAAATGAGGTCACAAATATTTGTCAGAATATCATTGGATCGTTCCATATTTTTTTCAGAATTTAAAAATGCATAAAAGTATTTTTAAACATTTAAAACAATTTAAATAAAGTGAAAATTTATAAAAAATATCAAGACACAAAATAAAATTGTGAAAAAATAAAAACCAGAAAGAGAAAAATCAAAAATAACTTTCATAATTTTTTCAGATTTTTTGGACTAAAAATGAATTTTCTATGATTTTTTGAAGTTTAAAACAATTAAATATAAAAAGAAAAAAATAAAATAAAAAGAAAAAAGATGTGGACCAATGGATAAGAGTCAAAAAGAGTTAGTAATGGAATCCAAGGGAACTGGTGCGCTGTGCATATCACAGTCATTAGTGAATAAATCACTGGATCACTAATTAAATTAGATTTCAAAAAAACAAGTGGCGTGCCATCATTGGTTGGAAGATGAAACATTGGTCATCGTCAACCTCCAACCAACGTGAATTGCAGGTCTCTCAAACTGTAAAATCAGAAGCTCCGACCTATGCCATTTGCTTCGTCTCTTCAAGACGAAGACAACCACACCTTCGCGACAAATTTATATAAATTGTAGCTCAAGCAATTTTGAAGGAATGTTTTGAAGAGGGATTTGAAATTTCATGGTCAAAACGTGTTTCCAGATAAAAGTAAGTGTTGCGACTAGAACCAGGGCAATGAGAGCATCACAATGATATCAAAGTTTTGAAGAATTGATGGAGAAATCTACATATTAAAGTAGAGTTGCAGAGCTCTGAAACTGGACTTCTATGGAGCAATATAGGACACGATTCTTGAAGGTAATTTTATGATTAGCTTCAGGGAAGATCAAGGAATGTGAATTGATATAAAAATTGGATTGAAAAAGGCTTGAACACTGATTACGAAGTTACGGAAAATTGAGTTATGGAGCAAGTTTGGCAGGGTGATTCTGGCTATTCAAGCTTGAGAAAATGAATGGGATAGTTCATGTATTTATAGGAGAAACAAATGGGATCAAAAGGAAGAGTGAATGATGCATTTTGGAGGGAATTTGTGTGGGTCTGCATCATAAAGAAAGTGTGACTTCTCTTTTGTCAAAACTCAAATAAAACGCGAGTTTTGATGCACTAAACCACTTGGGAAAGTTGGCTAATCATGTTTAGACCCAAAACATGTTCTAATTTGAGGTTTAGAAGTTGTAACATGAAATTCAAATTCTCACTTGTGATGAAACTTCAATTCCAAGTGACCACTTTTGAAACAATGGCATTCTCAGCTCAAGGGGTCTTCAGGCATGGTTCTTGATTATTTAGAAAGATGAGATTACAAGCTTTGCAATGGAAAAAGAATGGAATAAAATGGATGCTTGAGGTGAAAGTTGCATTGAGTCAAAGTTTGGGGGGAAAACTGACTTTCCGTACTTAGAAATATTTCAAATTTCTCATTAAAAGTGACCTATAATGTTTTGCATCGAAACATGGCCTTCCTCTTGGAATTTTCTCTTGACCAAAATATATAGCATGAAATAGGCATCTTGAATAACATCTTGAATCTTGAACCATTCAAAATCTCCAAAAATTCAGGGAGTTATGAATTGTTGAAGTTGGAAAAAAATCATGAAATGACCTATAATATTTGTCATCCTTAGGGCATCTTCTATCCATTTTCTCACTTTGCACATAAACTAAGGAATAAAGTTAATATCCTCAAGATCATTATGGGAAAAGAGTGGGATCAAGGTGATAAAAATTGACCAAGTTATGATCATTTAAAGTTACACCTGAGAAATTAGGGGTTCATCTGGAGAACTTGTAACCTTTCTTCATCATAAAATTTCTTCCACATGAAAACTCCTTGAAACTTTTGAAGTGATTTGATAATAACACTTTTAGGAGAAGGATGTCTTTGGAATAACTCAAAAATACCAAAAGATGAGCAAGATATACTTCTTTGAAGTTCAAAACCCTAGCTCATAGGTCAAGAAAATGTTTTGAGGAACTTTGATAATTTTGAACAACCTTCTTGTACCAACACTCTTGTTTTGTAAATAGAAGTTGTTGAGGATAATATTGAGAACTCATATCCTCCAAAACCACTTCCATATCTTGAGAATTGAGATAAATATGCACTTGTGATCAATGGAAACAAGACCTTGTCAAACCATGACAACTTCTTCTATGAACCCCTTGTTCTTTTGAATCAATTTGATAACTTTGAAACGTGATGAACCAAGATAAACCTTGCCATGCCATTTCTTCCAAACAAATTCAATGGTGAGATTTGAAGTTCTCAAGCCTTATTAACTAGGGCATGGAAATAAACTCATGAACCCATGGATCAACTTGCTAAGCCATATTTCCCTTATCTACATTATTAACAAGTAAGACAAACCAATATTGTATTTTATTAAATAAATAGAGAATTAAGACAAAACATTCATGATCACAAAAGAAAACAAGTCAAAGTTCTTGGTGATTCCTCAAATAGAAATACTAAAGATAGGGAGGAGAACCAAAAGCTCTAATGTGATCTTGTTGTGATTGAATCAATGATGGTATGATGAAGGGATCTTAGGGAAAAAAATTTGGGTACAACAACTCCCTACTCAAGTCAAGTTGTAATCTTTAGTTTTGGAAATGGTGGATGATGATGGAGTGATTACAGTCGGGAAACAGGGACTTGGATCACTTTTATACGAGGTATGTAAAGTGTTTGGATGATTAAAAGTCAATACGCACGAGTGGATTTTGTGTTTCAAGTTTGAAGCTCAAAATTGAGTTTTTGGCCAGTTATATGTTGCAAAATGCTTGAGGGCCTTTGAGTGCTTGTAAAATCGTGTCTTTGATTGCAAATAACTTGTCTATCTATATGGAAAAGGTTAGAGATGTTTTGCACAATGGATTTTTGAGTTTTTGGGTTTTGGTCAGGTGGATTGCTTTTGAAGAAAAGTCGAAAACAAGTTTCAACGTGTTATACAAGAATGGTCTGAAATTGTCGGAGGCCTTAGACCCGCTGCTTCTAGTTTTTACTTTGCTTGTGTTCAGATTAAACATGTTTGGGAGCTCAAGAAATTGACTTTGTGGTTAAAGTGATCTTTATGAAAATGGATATGGAGCTTTTTGCAATTTCATCCAAAAATGGTATAACCACATGGATAAAGCCTCAAATATTTGTGTTATGCATCACAAATTTGTGTAGATCTTTGATTATGTGGAGATTTAGAAGCATCATGGCCTGAAAAGTGAGATTGGATGATAAGGTTATGAGATTTGGTCTTGAGTTCTTCATAAAAATGACTTGAAATTCAAGAATGAAATGCCAACTCCAAGTCTTTGAATCTCCTAGCTCAAAAATTATCCCTTTAAGTTCTTTGACATTTTTGAAATCTTGTAACATCCTCTACAACCTTTATGTTGATCATTTTGACAAAATCATCTTGGAGCTTGGTGAAAATTGGCAAAAGAAGTTAGGTCAAAAGTCTGCCTAAACTAGGTCAAATTTTCACATCGTGGTTTTTAGAATAAGTACATGACTTCATGAATTTATAACTTAAAATCTAAGAACTTCTAGGACTTTCTCTGTAAAGAAAAGTTGTTTATCTCATCAAGATCTACAACTTTCATTTTGAAAGTTTTCTTTGAATCATCTTGCATCTTGGGGAAAAATGGCATGAAGTAATGAAATTATCATGTATAAAACACTTAGAAAAATTTCCAAGTCTTGAAAAGTTTGACTTTTCACATTGACTTTTGAATTTCTTGATTTCTTGATGATCAAGCTTCATATTTTTTATTGTCTTGATAAATTGATCTTTGAAATCAAATCTTGATCAAAAAGTCAATGTTTAACTTTTTGTGCATCAGTTGACTTTTCATCAGTTGATCAAATTTCAACTATGAATTCAATAATCTTGAGAAATGTTTTAAGCCATGAAATTAGGTCAATATGTTATGTTTGAATCCTTTAGATCATGCTTCAATCCATTAAGTCATGTACGAGGTCAAAAATCATTGATCAGTCATTCTCAGTCAAAACCCTAATCTTGACCATTTTGCCCCTTTTGATGATTTGATTGTTTTTCTTGAGGAATTGTGATGAGACCTTGATCAATTGATGAATATGACTTCAAAATATTGTTTTGGATCAAAAATCTTGAATTTTGACTGTAGTTTGACCACAATTGACTTATACCCAATACATCTAATTTTAAGTCATCTGAGCAATTCATTGGGAAATTTTGAGATTCAAGACTTGAAACTTGACATGAGTATTCTTTGAGGTCTATAATGATCCATGAAGGTAACTTTAGGCATTAGAAGTCCAGTTATCCTTGTGAAAATGAAAACCCTATTTTGAGGCATCAATGTTTAGGAGATGGTTTGACCTAGTCAACACTTGTGTAACTTTGAGCTTTTAGAGATCTTGTGAGAAATGTATTGAGAAAGGGGAGGGAAATTTTTTGGGTACAACAGGCCACATCGGTGCAGATAACGCTAAAAGGGGTTTATCTCATTTGGAGATCGTACCGACGTACGTGAAAGAGCCAATTGAAGCTATGATTTGCATGCTCCATCGGCTACAAGGAAATGGCTAAAGCCATTCCTCAGAATATCAATGCTAATGGTGATACAAATGATGATTATGACCATTTAGAGCAATATTCATATGCACACCACTCACCTCACATCCATGTTTCAACTACACCTCATTCCCCCATGTTCAAATTTCACCTACGCACACCGCACCAGATTTAACTAACCATTTTGCAGGTACTTCCTCTGGTCATCAGACTCACACCGAAGAGAATCCTTAAGATAAGCATGAATCCATGCTTATGGATTGTAACGGGTCGGGTCGGGTGAAGTTTTAACACTACCTAAACCCACACTCGAAATCACCACCCAAACCCGAACCCAAACACAAAGGCTATTCGGGTGGAAAAATAATATCTACACCCACTCCCGTTGGGTTCGGGTTTTTCCATCCAAACCCGAACCCGCAACAAAAATACAAAAAATACAACAACAACAACAACATTGAAATTTGAAACAAAAGAATTTCATCAAGGTCTCTCAAAGAAATTAAAGAATTAAATTACAACTTTCCATCAAGTTTGGTAACATTACAAATAAAATTGAGGTCTTAAATTTTTACACTTATATATATTTAGAGGTACTTATATAGTTTAATGTCTAAGCTAGTGTGGTTTCGGGTGCAGATTTGAGTGAACCAAAACCCGCACCCAAAATATCAGGTGGCAACCGAACCTAAACCCAGTCAATTCAGGTTTTCGCCCGTTGACTCAGGTTCAGGTTCGAGTGCAGGTGGGCCCCATGGGTTTGGGTCGGCCTACCATCCCTATCCATGATACATGTAGTGTATCAACATCAAAATGATATGATGGAGTTTAGGCAGCTATCTCACACTCAAACACAACGGACCTTACAATCCGTGCTAGATGAGCAGGTCACCCAGGCCTCTCAAACATAATGCAAGCAAGCGGTATATGGTCACAAGTTTACTGAGGTCAACCTTGTGCAGGCTAACCTAGACGTCATTCTAGGTAACATATTCCATCTAAGGTATTCAAAGGCTACATTAATAGAATAGGTGAATCATCTCACTTTAACTCAGACATCCCGAAGACTTCGTTGGAGACGTGACCACGTGGGCCATTATCCAGGTTATTTATTTCCTTTTTCCACCTTTTATCAAAACATTGAGTAAAATGTTGGATTTAAGTGTGGGAGAGGAACTTTCTTTTTCCATGTTTTCTAGTTAGATTTATTGCTTTCTGTAACACCCCAAAATGATTAGATTATTTATTTAATTATTAGATTGATTTAAGATGAGTATTTGTGATGTTTATGTGATTTCTTGATGAAATGATGCTTGATATGATATTTTTTGTGGTGTATGATGGGGTAGTGAGAATTAAGATGATATTGAGTATTTTTAGAATAATTGGGATAATTAGAATAATTAGTTAGAATTATTTTAATTAGTTAAATAGAATAATAATAATAATAAGTAGAGGCTATGAGGACAAGGTGGTAATATTGTGATGTAAGTGAGGGTAAGATGGGAAGACCATAGAAAGGGTCCAAAGGTTAAACAAGGAATAGAGGAAAAAGAGTCTCATTATGTGTAATAGTGAAATTAAGAGGAACATTTTGAAGAGAGCTAAGGCACGGGAGAACTCAGAGATAATTCAGTAGAATGCGAAGAGCAATCAATTTCTAGGAAGAATCTAATGTAAGGGGAGTTTATCATTGTTGTTGTAAGTTATCTAAGGTTTAGGTAATGAAATTATGATTTTGTTTTATAATGATTTGATGCCATTGATGTGCAATAAGATGTGTTGTTTTTATATGATGAAACTAAGTAAATCTATCATGAATTGAGAATGTAAAATTGGACGGGTGCGCTGCAGATATCGTAACAAGGAAGTCATGTTCGCACAGGATCCTCGGTCAAGTGTAATACATCACCGAGTGAAGAAGTCTCGCCCATATTGCACCGGGGGAGCGTGAGGCGAAAGAAAATGGGTGAAAACAGAGCCCCTGAAAAATTGTATGGAGAGTGGTGACTCACCCAAGCTTCAACGGGAAAATCAGAGGTGAAGGGTGTCTCTCTGGGTGAGCGAAGTGTTTTACCGTGAGAAGGATCCAAGAGAAAAACAACGCCCCTGGAATTTCATATGAGGAGGAAGTTGTCGCTCCCCCTTGTCGGGCGAACTTTAGCCAAGGGACAACAAGAGGATTCTAAAAGTGTTGTAAATTGAGTTTCAAGGCTATGTTTGATGCTCCGTTCAAAGCGTTAGGAAGCTAACATGGTGAGCTATACTTTAGTTGAATAAAATGAGTCATATGATGTGTTTTCCACTGTCTTAGCTGTGATGAATAAGATGTTTTGGTGATTGTTTTATTATGATTTATGTACGTATAATGAATTGTTGTGGCAAAGATGATGACATGTTTTAATAATAAGTATGTGATTAATTTATGATTGATTATATGAATGATGATGTGTTTTAACTAGCAGTGGTCATGTTGTTATTTAGATGTTTCGCATCATACATTCATGGCATATGTTAGGACTTTGGTGTAGGGATGTTGTTAGGATGATTGGTCCAATAAATGTGATAGGACTATAGTCCAGTGATGGCTTCAATCCTATAGTGTGGATTAAATGCAATTCTATGATGTGCTCTGGTTCCAAGTAGTAATCGATCCTATTGGTGGAGATCTTTGGAGAAACGATGATTGTGTTATCAGTGAAGTTTTGTTTTGGTACCACATGAATGAGTCTAATAAAGTCCATTGCATTATATGTGACATGGTATGATGATTGGTTATATGATAATTATGATGTGGTGATTTTAGCGGTGTTTGATGATATGTGTTGATGTGATGATATGATGATGTGTTTGATGTGTACTCATGATATTTGCGAGTTTGTGAGTATAACATGAATTTTTAATGATGTGCGGTTTCGTGTTGTCATGTTATAACTACTATATTTATTTCTAATGTCTTTTATAATGATTACGATTTACCCACCCTTTCTGCTTGGAAATGTTGCCTCTATACATGGGTAACTGGAAGGTGATTAGGAATAGCCCATCGAAGCTTAGAGGATAACTTATGGAGTCTTTTAGTTGCTTTATTTTAAATAAAGAGGGTCATGCTCTGATATGTAACATCGGGGTCTTTGGGATTATTTAAACTAAACTATGTGTTATTTGCTGACTTGATGCATTTGAGACGCTTATTCCATTTTACGATGTTTTAGTATAACTTATGAAATATGAAGTGTGAAGGCCTTTTCATTTGAGGTATTTAATAATGAAGTTTTGAGACAATAATTCCGTTACGATGTGTTGAAGTTGTACCGTGATTATTTCAAAGAGATAGATGTTTTAATTTAAGAACTCGTGTTATGGAGCAGGATGTGTTTTACTAGGATGTTTGCATGAAGCATGTTACACCCTTTTGGTGCATTACTCTGATTTAATTATTGAATTATTTCAAAATATTCCTCGAGTTTTCAAAGGGTTGTACACTTTCTATTATAATTGTTTATAATTTCTTTATCTAGTTATAGGTAGTTATCGAGTCATTGCATATCGAGTCTTTATGCATGATTATGCTTGTTTTAAATTCTTCCATTTTCTTGAGCCATACCGAAATTTTTTGCAAATAGAAAGAGTGTTTGTTTTAAATTAGTGGGCAACTAGTTTAGGACGGGTTATATAGACTTGGGAAAAGATTTGAAATATCAGTATCCTTTTAACACCGTAAGTGTCTTAATTATAGAAATCGATATGGATATTGTTATGCCCTAGCCTTAAAATCTCACTCCTAAATGAATCCTCAAGTAGTTTATTTTAGCAGTCGACACCATCTTAAGCATGATCTACATAGTGAAGCCGATGAATATAAGTGAATGATCCAATTTTTTTTGCTATAATTAATTAAAAAATAGGGAAGGCAACCTCAAAGTTCGGTGGCCCTCACCCGATTGGTTATCCAAATAGTTGTGGAACCTACAAAAAAAGAATAAAAACTCATTGTTAGTTGGTTCAGAGGTATCTGGTTCTGAACTTGGTAGGGCGGATTACGGTTCGATCCCTCGCAACTACAATTGGGAAAAAATGGGTTACACCACCTTAGGTACCAGAACCCCGTGTAAAGGATCAGAGTCACTAATTGGTCGCCTTACTATGAGTGTGTACGGATAACATGCTTAATGTGATTACGCCTGAATGAAAAAGGATATGGAATGGGATGAGTGAGTTAGGCTTAAGCATAATGACTTGATTCAGATTTGTTTGTATAAGAAAGAGACTTATGCCCACATAATATGGAATCTGTTATTACAATGCTCTTGTTTCTTGTGAATTAGTATCTATTGACATAGCCTCGTCTGAAGTAAAAGTGTTTATGCCCATAGTAGTTATGGAGTGTCACTGTTTACTTTCATTTTGCTTGAGGACAAGTAATGGTTCAAGTGTGTGAGAGTTTGATAACTCCAAAATACACTGCATATTTGACTCGATTTACTTATGTTTTATTATTTTTTTATTTCCATTTTTAGTGTAATTGTTAGGGAAAATAGCAAGTGTACTATTTTTACCTAAGTAGTAATGATAGGGAATTTCCACAGATATCAATCTCGAGGA
Organism: Vicia faba; assembly: GCA_948472305.1. Lineage (NCBI taxonomy): Eukaryota > Viridiplantae > Streptophyta > Magnoliopsida > Fabales > Fabaceae > Vicia > Vicia faba. The sequence goes on from OX451740.1 coordinate 1,221,088,164, forward strand.
CTGCGTATATTACCGAATTTAACTTGTGGTTCAATTAAACAAAAACTTGTGTTTGGTTTGGGTTATGATATAACTTTAACAATTATAAAGATGAAAAGAATGTAAATTATGACTTTTACTAATATGACCAAACATGTTAGGGGTAAGTGTTTGATTTTCCATATGATAACTTTGACTCTTGATCTTTTCAACATGTTCATCAACATCAACTATCGGTTCTTAAGATTATCTTTCCCTAAGTCCTTAGTGAAAAACCTTTTACTTTTATCCTAATTTCAATGTGCATTTAAAAGAAGTGATGAAGCCAAGCATTTGATTATCAAGAATTTTCGGTTATTATAGGATTGCCCTAGTCCTAGGTGAAATCATCTATAATATAATTGTCTTGAAAATCATAACATGATTGTCCAGCCCTATGTGTTAAGAAAAGTGAAACCTTATTGATCTGATAGGGAAAAACAGTATATTATTCTGAATAATTAAATAGATGGAAAAGAACTATTGTGTTGAATAAAACAAGAGATCAATACCGTTACAATGACAAATCAGGGACACCGCCTAGCATTAGGGGGTTTATCCTCTCATAGTATTCAAAGAAAATTCAATAAAAAAATTAGACATTACAAGATAAGAGGATTGCTTTAATCTTCAATCGCAATAGCTCTTGAAGATCTCCATTCTCCAAACCCTTGAGAGCACTATTCCTTCTTCTGCAATTCTTTCGTACGATCAAAAATGCCTCTTCCTTTGTTAAAACTGCTTCAAGTAGTCAAAGTCTTTGGTTCTTTGCCCGAAAATTCCAAAACGCCCTTCCAGGTCACACTTAGGGAAGTTAAGCAAAAATAAAAAATTATCAGTGCACAAAGCAACACGGCCCGTGTCAGGCGACACGGGTGGCCGTGTTGGTCACCAGACATTACTTCACAAAATCCACTCTTCAGATATCTGACACGGCCCGTGCCACTTGACAAGGGCGCCCGTGTTTAAGTTCTGGTTTCTGACCCCGAATCCATTCCTCTTCTTGACACGACTCATCCCAGGTCCCTTGGATCTTTCACCTGAGCCTGAAACAATAACAACAACCAAACGAAGCATAAAACATGAAATAACTTGAAATAAAACTTATAGAAATATAAAATATGGAAAAACTTACAAAACATGAAATCATTCAAAGAGACGCAAAATACTAAAAAAACAATATAGAAAACCTGGATTATCATCAAACAAGTAAAAAAAACATGATGAAAATAATGACCAATCATCACCCCAAACATAGCTCATTTCTTGTCCTCAATAAATGTTAAGGACAAATAGAATCAGACACCCCAAATTATCAACTTACCACAACACCACATAGATCTTTCGCAACATTCTATTACTTTCCTTCAAAAGTTCTCAACTTTCCTGAATTGAGTGTTCCGTTGCACCTTAACATCAAGACACTACTTCACATGTCAACCTATCTTTCACTCTCACCAAGTATCTCAGGGTTAGTGTTTTCACTTATAATTCAAAATATGCAATATCAACTCAGGAGTTTTAATACATTCTAAATTAATTTCACATACACATAACACACACTTTTTGAGGTGTTCAGGTTGTAATGGGTCTTAGGTACGGTAGGATAAACAAAGGAAAATAGAAAACAAAGGGTTTTTGGCTCAACGTCAGTGTTGTCCTTATCTTGTTTGTGCTTCTTTTTGCATGATTTAACCAATGGTATTTTCAAACACCTCCTTTTCATGTTTTGGGTTCTTTATTTTCACTCAAGTATTTCTTTTGAGAGTTTCTTTGCAATTTAACTGAGTTTATCCTTTTTGGTAAATTATTTTCAATCATTTTTTCTTCAAGACATGAGTGTCTTCAATACTTCTCTTATTTTCGCACTTACCTACTTTCTCTAGGTGTTACTACCCCAAACTTGGAGCTTAGCACTAGGGGTGTTTGCGGTTCGGTTTTGGATCGGTTTTAAAGCAAAAACTCATCTGATCCAAAGATAAATTCACTTGCGGTTCGGTTCGGTTTTGGATGATATATTAAAAAAATCCAATTTGATCCGGTCCAATTTTGTGCGGTTTAATTTGGATCGGTTTTTGGATATCCAAATTACAAATTATATTTTATTAATATTATAAAACTACTAATAAATCATAAATTTGATATAATATATAACATATAGTATATTAAAATTTAATATTACAAAATGAGAGTGATCGATTATGATTGAAATAATATAAAAAAATAGATTATACCAAGCTGTTGTACCCCAAAATTTGCTCTCTCATTTCATCAACATTTCTCATCACAAGACTTTTGGAATTCAAGATCAAGTTAGGGTTTGCTCTGCTCAAGATACCTCCTTGCACTGTTGACCTAAATTAGGGTTTGAGTTTGCACAAGGATATTTTAACCTACAATGCCCAAAGTGACTTTCATACTTCATATTGGACTCACAAGTTTGTCCATACCAAGTTTCAAGCCTTGATTCAAATTTTTGCCTAGTTAATTGGACAGTTGACCAAGAAATCAACTGTATTGGGGAAAAAAGTCAATTGTGGCCAATTGACAGTCAAACCTCATGAAATTTGACCCACATCAACATTATGAACTCATATGAACCATTTGATCAAGTTTGGATCACAATTCCACAAGAAATTTGATCAGATCACCAAAAGGGCAAAATGGTCATTTTTAGGGTTTTGACTGTACAAAGGCAATTTTTGACTGTTTGACCTAACCAATGGCAAATCAAGCTTAAGCATGGACTCAAGGACTCAATGAAATTGTCTTGACCCATTCAACAAATTCAAAAGATCTCAAATGCATAGGATTGATAGATGAATATTTCAGTCAACTGTTCAAAATTTGACTGTACACTGAGAAGTCAAACTTTGACTTTTTGGTCAAAATCAAGTGCCAAGAGTTATTTTTCATCAAGAAATGTCAAATTATGAAACTTGTTCATCAAGAAACCCAAAATTTCAAATTAGGGTTTAAAATGGAAAATTTTCATAACTTAGAAATTTTCTAAGTTATAAAATTTTCTTATTTTTTCCTAACTTTGTCCCATTTTTTCACCAAGATGCAAATGGATTCAAACAAAACTTACAACATGAAAGTTATATTCCATCACAAAATCTACAACTTTGATTCACAAAGTTTTCTCAAAGGAAGCTTGGATCTCAAGTTATGATTTTTGGAGCAAGGGTACCTAAAACTTTTAACTTAGAGAAATTTTGCCCTAGTTTAGGCAGGATTTTGACCCATCTTCTTGGCCATTTTTCACATAGTTCCACTTGGAGTATTAAGTTTAATTTCAAAGATGGATTGTAGTACATGTTGCAAGCTTTCCAAATTTTCCAAGAACTCCTCAAACACGTTTGTGGTTAGGGAGAATCGAATGCTTGAAGTTGACAAAAAATCACTTTGTAACCATGGCTAATACATGTTCATACCACTTGCCAAATCTGATCAAGCTAGCTTGGTTCACAATTACAGGCCTCTAAACGAATTCATACTCCATAATTGAATGCAAATCCACTGAGCTAATGCTTTATCTTGGCCATTTGGACATTACACACAAAACTAATCCTTAATTAGAAAAAGGTACATTGCCATTTTTGAAAAGATATGCTTTATGTCAAACCATGATCTTTGAAGCATGGGGCCATATCTCTGAAGCAAAATCAAATCCACAAATTGCAAGTATCAAGGAGATTGTATGCAGCATAATACATGACTGGTGCAGGCCTGTGAGAATAAGTTACACATTCTTGCTTCACAAAGAAGAAATTTGTCCAAATCCTCCCAACTCAAAAACCAGCCATAGTCAGCTTACATAAACATTACAAACAAGTTTCATATACCCTAGCAAGCCAGAAGCACGAGCTCTTCACAACTCAAACCCCTTCATACTCCAAAACCCCTTTTTCTTGCAAATCAGGGCCAGTTTTGCATTTTGCAAGCCACCATCAAATTCCCTCGTGCGTTTTGTCCAAAGTTACTTCAAACACATTCCAATCAACATACCTGAGTTATCCAGACCACTCATAAGTTGATGTAACTCCATTAACACAAATTGCCATTTTTTGTTTGGAAGCTCTGCAGGTTGAGTTCTGTAGCACGATTCAGGCCACTTCAAAACAAACTAAGCATTGGGAAAGGTTCAGTGGACATCAGGCAAGCTCAAAAGAACCTCAAGCACCATTGAAAGTTGCTACATTGTGCAACTCGAACTCAACTGAAACAGGTATTTCATGAACTTCTATCTCTCTAGTTAGGAATAGTTAGACTTAGGTTTGTGAATGAAAGATGTTGTATTCATAGCCCTGAAACCATACATGTGCTTAGTTTTCATTTATATTAATCGTGCTAGGAGAATTTCATTTATGAACTTTCTGAAAAAACTCGGTTAGAAATTAGGGCCAGAGAAATTCTCTCTGGTCTTTGAGAGTTAGCTTAAGTTTTTTATATGGTTAGATTCGTTGTTTGATGCTCTACAAGTTTCATGTTATGAGTTTTGTCAAAAAAGCACAGAATCAGGAGATAGCAGTTTGTACACAGAAGGCGCGTTTTTGTTTGAACTGAGGAAGAAGACGAAGTTGATGGGCTGGGCTGGCTCATTTTTTGCTTCTAACACTTGCATTTTCAGTTCACACCCCCCTGACCCATTTCTTTGTATATTTGTCATTTTTGCATTTTTATTTTATTTCTGACTTTATTATTTTATTTTCTAACATAAAAAATACTTAAAAAATATTTTCATAAATTTTTATATTTATTTGGTATTTATTTTAATTATTTCCACCATTTAAGTGATTAAATACTTTATATTCTTTTGTAAAAATTTAAAAAAATAATACAAATAATACTTTTATTTTCATTTTCATTTTTACTCACATTTGAAAATATTTTCTTGAAATATATAAATTTTTGTAAATAATTTATTTTATTTTTATACACACTTAATATATTTAATTAAATAATTAGAACAAAAAACACAAAAATAATACATTTTATTAAATAATTAGAACAAAAAACACAAAAATAATACATTTTTATTTTTATTAATATTTTATACTAAAAATACCTTTTTTTTCAATATACTTTTTTTTTGTACAAATTGATACATTATTGTATATAAATAATAAATAATACTATATATTTAAGAAATTAGGGTTTTTGCCCTAAAAACAAAAATAATTAAAATTGACTTTTTATTTATTTCTTTACATTTCACATTAAAAAATACTTTTTGCATACATAAATAAATAAATTTTTTTTGCATAATACATGTTATTTAATCTTTATTTATTGTATTTATTTAAATATTGTACATTTAATTGTTATGCCTTGCAAATTCAATGTGGTTGTAATAACTTAGGGTTTAATTTCTTGTCAAAATAATCCCCTATTCAAATTTGTACCCCCTCCCTATATCATGTTGTAATAGTGTAGAATTTAAATTCTCGCACCTTAAAGCTTTCAATTATACCATGATTAGAATTAGGGTTTGTATGCAAAATCAAAACCAACAAATAGTTTGACCTAATCAAAGACAAAAATGCATGAAAAAACAAACACAATGCACACTTGCACCCCTAGGGTTTCAATCCACTTGTTGCCTTCAAAAATGGGCCATGATATGCATGTCAAGTACTTTGGAAAAACAAAAACAAAACAAAGATCATAGTCCCTCGATGATGCTATCTGAATTGCCTAAACAAAATGATCATGTCCCTCAAGAAAATTGCCAAAAATACTTGACACTATTGCTATTATGGTCTATACGATGACCCGCGCTTGTCCCGTTTAACATCCTAACGCAAGGTTGTTCACCAAATACAATGGTGAAACAACACTGTTAAAAAGGTTAAAAACATAAGAAAGATCTTTGAGTAAAATAGGGTAGACTACTCTTAGTTACTTGATCAAAACTTGCAAAAACATCCTTGCTATCTTCAAAACACACTTCACAACACAAATTTCAAAACCCTACTTTCAAAACATTGAAAACTTTTTTAAAGACAAAAACACTTATGTATACATTCAAACAAGAATCATTACAAAGGTTGCAACAACCATGGCCTCTTTTCAAAACATCTTTCAAAACCACACACAAAGCACCATTTCAAACAATTGAAAAGCAAAGCAAGTGATCTAAGCAAGTAACTAAGAGCCCATGGATAACCATGGATAGAAAGGGTGCTAGTACCTTCCCTTTCTATAATCTACTCCTCGAACCCAAGAAAACATCTCAAAGGTCTTTCTTGTGCTTTTTGACCTTTCCTTAGGATAAAATAAAAAGTCGGTGGAGACTCTTGCTAAACCGAAACATTTGCGAACACAAACGCAAAATCCCAAGTCAGTTCTCCCATGGTATCACAGAACTGGCGACTCTGCTGGGGAATATTTAAAAGTGGAGTAACCTTAGGGCTTAGATCACCATTTGCATGATTATATTGTTTGCCTTGATTGCTTTACATTTGGTTCTCTGGTTTGGGCTTGAAATCCTCTACCCGAATTTGGGAAACATTCATAGGTAAATAGCAATATGTTGTGGAAACTGTGCGGGGTATACCGACATGGTTAAAGCAATAGCTATATTAGTGCGACATATTTGTGAGTACCGGTAGCCTTTGAGTCAATCAAAGAGAATACCGGGCCACTGAGTGATGTCATAAAGCACTAATGAACTTTTAGAACCTTACTTGACCATCTTGGCCTTTTATTAGGGGTAGTGAGATGACCGGCTTTGGTGCAGTCCGAAGTTGGTAGATACTCGATACTACACTCATTGAGGGTTGTTTTCTTGGAATATTTTGGTCGCTAGTTAAGTGTCTAAACCAAAACAATGAACATAGAAAACAATCCAATGATATTGAGCTCCTTAGAACCCGGTTACTATTTATAGGACAGGCTTGAGCCAACTAACTCAAGAGGGTATTTACCTATGAAACCTCATGCAAGCCTAATACTAGGGTTTTGTGTGACTTGCTTGTACATGTGCTTGTGCATACATCATGAACATCATAAAGCATCATATGCATCCACTAACCATTTCAAGGGTTTGGATCTTCGTCTTTGTTCCTGTTTTGTACGTCATGGAATCTCTTTGCAGGAAAACAATTCATGTCAACCTTGTGAGAATCCCTCCTCAACTCAAGGAGCTTACATTCAGCATCCCAGAGAATTCTCTCTTCGGTGAAAGACATGGTAGACTTCTCAGCTTTGTCAACTCCAACATTGAAGAAGACATGGTGAAAGTTCTCTTCCAGTTCTTTGACCCCCTACACCACTGTTTCACATTCCCTCATTACCAACTAGTACCCACTTTGGAGGAATTTTCTCAACTCCTGAGAATTCCTATTCTTAATCAACTACCCTACAACGGTACGGAAAAATAACCAAAGCCTGAAGATGTTGCTCAAGCATTACACTTGCAACCATCTGATATCAAGGGACATTGGGAAACCATAAGTGGTGTCAAGGGTTTCTTGGCAAAGTTTCTGTTTGAGAAGGCACAAGACTGTTGGAATTCTCTTGATCTATAAGCCTTTGAAGAGATTGTGGCACTCCTTATCTATGGGTTGGTCTTGTTCCCAAACCCTGATCAACTTATAGATGTGAATGCTGTCAATATTTTCATATCCATAAATCCTATACCTACATTGCTTGGGGACATCCTACACTCATTTTACACACGAACAATGAGGAAAGAGGTGTTCTCATGTGCTGTGCTCCTCTCCTAGCAAAGTGGTTTATTTATCACCTTCCACAATCAATTTTGAAGAATGAGCAGGGTTTAAGGTGGTCACAACGATTGATGACCCTCACACATTCTGATGTATGTTGGTGTTCTCGGTCCAGAGAAAATGTCATCATCATTGATCGTTGTGGGGAATTCCGTAATGTACCACTACTTGGCATTAGGGGAGGCATTACCTACAACCCTTGTTTAGCTCTAAGACAATTTGGATATGCTCGGAGGGATGGCCCTCATGACATGCTGATTCCTGACCTAATTTTTGACTTCGACAAAGGTTCATCAGAGCTTGGAGGATGCCCAACAAAGTGGATAGTAAGACATTGGGGCACAAGAATTCCATCCCCCTCGAGCCTTACCTCAAGTGGGTACGAACCCGCGCCTAGAGTCTTATGATGCCATATCCTCACATTCTCCCCTTGATCAAGGAGCCTGTTATGGAAGGAGAGGTTCCATACACCCTCCTACATCCTGACATGCCAACATCATGGGAAGAAATGCAAAAGAGTTGGATCCAACTCAAAGAAGAACGAAATACTTTTGAAGCCAGCTTCTATGCCAGTGAGAAGAAGGTTTTGGAGCTTACCCGCCGACTTCATGAGGAGGACGCTCTCAACGCTTACATCACACTAAAGAGGATGCACAATGTCTTTTTACATTACGAATTTTGTAATATTTTGCCCATGGGGCACTTATGTACTAACAATTTCTTCTTAATATGACGTGTGTTCCTTTTGTTTGCAACAAATTTGAATTTCTGAATCCTTGAATGCATTACATGAATAACATACCATTCCTCATATGCATAAACAGGTCTTCACACCAGGTTTCCTTATCTTTCTGCTGTTTATTTCAGCAAGCTAGATTTGGAGCAGACGGTTAGGGATCTGCAAGCACAAAATTCTCAATTCCAACAACTCCTCATGACCTTAGCAAAGGGTCAAGAGGATTTAAAAGCACTGTTGGAGAAGAATAAATAGAAAAAGAAGAAGAGGCCCGGAGTAGCCACTTTTGGAAGAAGGTTTGAAAGCAATGCTAGAAAAGTTCTCGAGTTCCCCTCAACGTCTGACGAAGGGGCTGGTAAAGGAAAAGGACCTGCGAGACCTATTGAATCTGAAGTGGAAGAGGAGGAAGAGGAAGAAGACGAAGACTACTCCGAACAACAATATCCCCTGACGGATGATAAATATAAGAATCTTGAGGATAGATTGGCAGCCGTGGAGTTGCAAAGGGTACCTGGTTTAGATTTTGAATAACTAGGGTTGGTCGCTGGGATCATTATTCCTCCCAAGTTCAAAGTACCAACATTTGCTAAGTATGACCGTCTGTCCTGCCTAAAGATGCATCTGAGATCCTATGTCAGAAAGATCCAACCCCACTCATCTGATAAAGACCTTTGGGTACACTTTTTCCAAGACAGTTTGTCAGGCACACAATTGGACTGGTTCTACCAACTCGAGAGATCAGAGCTTCACAACTGGGAAGACTTAGCTGCTGCTTTTTACCGTCAATACCAATACAATGCTGATTTGGCGCCCACTCGTACTCAGCTACAAAGCATGGGGATGGCTTCCAATGAAGGATTTAAAGAGTATGCCCATAAGTGGCGTGATCTGGATGGAAGGGTGTAGCCACCGTTGTCAGATAGAGAGCTAGTTGACATGTTTCTGGGGACCCTGTCTGGCCCTTTCTTCAATCATTTAATCGGGAGTTGCTCCGTGGGATTTACTGAACTAATTTGACCGGCGAAAGGGTCGACGCCGGTATTAAAAGTGGTAAGATTCAGAAAGTTGATTCGGGTGAACTGCTGTTAAGAAAACCTTCCCAGCTAAGAAGGAAACCTCTGCTGTGTATTCTCAGAAAAGTCAGGGAAGAACCGAGCGCGGGCCAACTGTAGGGGCTGTGATGATTCAAAACTCTTCAAATGATCAACCTCGCGGCAATCAGTCGAGACCTAATCAACAACGGGTAGAAAGGCCACAACGGCAGTTCACCCGAATCAACATGACGCCAGCTCAAGTACTCCCTCATTTGTTGAAGCTGAATCTTACCAGTTTGAAGGAAGCGCCAAAGAACCCTAATACCTCCTCTCCATACTACCACTCCAATGCCAAGTGTGCTTACCATTCTGACAGTGTTGGGCACGATACCAATAATTGTTGGGCGCTTAAGAACAAAATCCATGACCTGATTGACGCCAAGGAAGTAGAATTTTATGCTCCTGAGAAGCCCAATGTGATTTCTGCTCTGATGCCCAAGCACGGTCATAATGTTCATGCCGTTATGGAAGACCTTCATGTTGCTGATGTTGCTGATCTTTTGACTCCGTTACTAGTGATTAAAGATAATTTGATGATAGTCGGGATATTCCCAGGCCGTGGGAAGCAATGTTACTTTTCTTTAAACAAACGAGCTGACTGCCCAATGTTGAAATCAAGTGTCCAACGCCTGATGGATACCCAAGAGATACTCTTCCAAAAAACCCTTGTTAATACCTTCACTCCTGTTACTCCTGCTACTTTTTCAACTTCAACCAATGATATTGCAATTATAACCATTTCCGACAATCCTCCCAAGGGTTGCAAAAGGCCTGTCAGGATTACGCCCGACCTTAAGTTTGTACCATTAAAAATCACCATGCCGGGACCTATCCCGTATCAATCTAGCAAAACGATACCATGGAACTATGGGGGAGAAATCTTCTATCATGGTATCTGTGATCGGTGGATCTGGAACTGACTGTTTTAAAGCTGGTTCGCGAAATGTCGCGGAAGCAAGAGTCGCCACCGTCTTTTATTTTCTCCAATTTGGAAAGGACAAAAGCACAGAAAAATTCCTTTTAAGAGATTGCTCTCGGTTCGGGAGGTAGGTTATAGAAAGGGAAGGTGTTAGCACCCTTTCTATCCATGGTTATCCATGGGCTCTTAGGTACTTGCTCAATGTGTTTTCAAAATGTTTACTTGCTTTTCAATGTGGGTTTCAAAAATATTCTTTGAAAAGTTTCAGTTCAACTCATACGTCAGAGTGTTTGAAAAATTTGCTTTTGAAAGCTTTTGAAAATGTGTTGGTGAAAAGATGTTTTGATTTGTTTGAAATTAGAGCAAGTATCCTTGAGAACCTACCTACCCTAAGGAATTCGTCTGTGTAAATGTCCTTTAAAGTAGTGCCATCCCACCATTGAGAGGTAGGTAGCACCACCGTTGGAGGTGTTCGGGTTAATTCGAGTTTTTAGGGACGTGGTGGTCACCAGAGCAACAGTAGGACACCTTAGAAGCTACCCTTATGCCATTGATCCTTTATTTTCCGAGGCAACCGTTTCGAGGCAACTGGATCATGTCATGGACATAAGGACTTACTAAAACGTCCTATACTCGACGACCACCTTTCGAAAGGCAACAGTGAGGCGTACCCTAGGGGTGGTGTGTGAATTGTGTGTCATTTTCAGTTTATTGTTTGTCTTGTCATGCATTGGTGATCTAACGATTCGATTTTATTTTTGGGCATTCATTCTTTCATGTTATTGTTTAACAATTAAAAGTGCGGGAATTTAAAGTGCGGAAAAGATAAAAGTCCTACGCTATTACAAAGGCGAGGGTCTACAACGCCAAATTAATCCAGACCCATTTTAAAATAAATTGCAGAAAAGAAATGTCTAATAGCTATTACACGGCTTTGGTACATATACATAATTATTTACAAAAGAAATAAATGAAACGCGCGAAAAAAAGAAAATAATCAAATGCGAGGGCGTTGAACCCTTTAAAAGAATTAAAATAATTAAGTTATCTAAAGTTAAAATTAAATGAAAAATGGTATTTTTGTGTTTTTTAGATTTAAAAGAAAAAAAAGAAAAAGTTAATTAAAATTAAAATCCTAGTTCTAATGTCTTTTAAGTTTATTATGAAAATATTGACTTTTAACCTAATTTAATTCTAAATTAATTTAGGTGCATTAAATAAATAAATAATATTATTATTAAAAAAAAGAAAATAAAAAGTTATTAAACCTAAACTCTATTTTTTTGGATTTTAGTTATTAAAAGAATTAAAATCTAACCTAAAATGCAACCCTAGTTTAATTATGAAAAAACACTAATACTATGGCAAAAAACAAGGAAAGTTAAAAGGAAAAAGTCATTAACCTAATTCTATGTTTTTGTTTTGATTTTTATTAAAAGGAATTAAAATTGAAAACCTAATTAAAACTAAATATTTACATGTATTTTTTATGAAAATAATTATAATATAAAAATTATCATTTTTGGTCTTTTTCTGATTTTTGAATGTTTTTGTATTTTGTTAAAAAAATAATGAATTAAATAAATAGCAAAAAGAAATAAAAGGAAAAAATTAAAGAAAGAATAAAAATAAAAATGATAAAGCAAACCAGGGGGGTTTGGATTTGAAAAGCCTGGCCCATTTGCTGGCAATTTGTTGACTTTTCCACTCAGGTGTGGCATGTTGACTGGCGTCCACCATGTGCCTTTGTTCTGGACCCTTTGATAAGCCTCCTAGGACACGTGTGCAATAGATGAGGAGTGTGCATGGTGAGCTTTAATGTCAGCGTTGCATGGAAACTGGAAATGAAAAATAATATTGAATTTTGCAAGACCTGGGACTTGAACCCAGGTCTTTGATATCATGTGCCTAACGCGTTACCACTGAGCCACTCATGTTTCAATTAATATATAATAGTTAATAAACAATAAATAACAAAACCAATGCATAGTCATCAAAACGCGCGCAATTCAAATTCCTCCAATCTGCTTGTGCCACGCCATCATCCCTTCCAATTTCCTGAAACACAAACAAATAAGGCAACGGTTTTGAAACGTAGTGTTAGGGGGGCTAGCGGAAAATAGCGATTAGGTCCCTGTAGCTCATAAATTTGTCGCGAGCATATCTTCTTCTTCGTCTCTAAATGCTGAGTTCAACCATGGTCTTCAGGAACCTTAATTTTTCCTCTACGAAAAAACCCTAATTTAAGAAAGCTGTAACCCTAGGATTCGAAAATGGTGGATTAGCGTATGATTAGCAAAAATGAAATTAAACACCATGAATAGTTTGGAAACTTCACATGGAACAAGAATATCCTATTGAAATGCAATGAAGATGCTTAAAATGGAGAATGCGATTTCAAATATTTTGCTGTACAGTTTGAGTTGTGGATACCAGTTCAAGGAGTTTTGATTGATGTTATGAATTGGAATGTGTTCAGAATTGTCTCAGGAAGCTATTGGTATATGAATCAAGGCTTGAAAAGTCCCCTAGTAGTGATTTCAGTTTTGCATTATATGGCCAAAATTTCAAATTGCCAATCCACTTTTGAGCGAGCCTTTTGCTGCACTATGGTTAGGGTTTGACTCAATGCATCTCATGGAATGGAATTGGCTAGTTTTTTGGCCTTAATTCATGCTTAGGAAAGAATTAGTCTTAGGGTTTCTTCCATTAACCATTTTTCCTCCTTTTTAGCCAAAACCTAGACCTAGTGTGCAAATGAACCCTAGCTGATTTCTTGAGTTAGTTCATGATACATAGAAATTGTCCAAGTTCATATGATACTATTCCATTGGTTTTTAAATTTTATTTGAATTTTCAAAGAATTAAAATGAATTAAATCATCAAAAATTAAATAAAATAAAAAAATCAATATTTGGTCTTGAAACTAATCATGGGCCACGTGTGTGGCATGACAAGGATGGACCAAGTGGAAAAAATGGGACCCTTTTGTCAAAATTGGATTTTCAAGGATAGTTGACTTTTGCCATTTCACAAAAATTTCCCAACTTCTACAAGGCACAACTTGCTCAATTTTTAAGCTTTTCACATGTTCTTGGACATTTTGGAAAGGTCTTTGAGTCCTTTAACCAATGTCTTTGGTCCCATGTCATTTTGATTTACCAATCTCAAGTTATGGCCTTTGACTTAAAGTCCCTTTTTGTTGACTTTTGAAAATGACCTGTAATGTTGAAATTGATAACTTTTTGTGAGAGCATTTCTTGGACTTGGAACATGAAGATGAATTGTAGGAAATGTCTTTCTCTTCAAAATGAGCTTTGGATGGAATTTTTCTGATAATCCATGTGAAAGTTATGCCCTGGTCAACTTCAGTTGACTTTTTCAGCTGTCCAAATATAGCAACTTTTGCATCCTTGATGATTTCTGAGCCAAATTTTGAGAATCATGATCAAGCATTGATCAAATGATGTTTGTGGCTTCAAAATGATATATTGACCAAAAATTTGAACTTTTGACTGCCAAATGACCATTTTGCCCCTACAGTTGACTGTAGTGCAATTTAGGGTTTTGACTGTGCAATCTTGAGCTGAATGCCTTGAAACTTGATATGAGGATGCTTGACCATCTTTGTAAGCATATGAGACTTGATTGGACCTTTGAACACTTCCTTTTCTTGATCAACACACAAACCCTAGTTTTGACTGTATGGAGGCCTTTGCATTGTGCAACTCTTGGGGAATTTTGTAGCTTGGCTTGGCAGTTTATTGGAGAATATGGGAGGGCAAATTTTGGGGTACAACAGTATCAAACAGATTGAAGCAGTCCAAGAGAATTCTGAAGAAGAAAACCCTGATATAGGAAACATCGCGGGAACAAGCAAGATAACCCGCAGCGGCCGAATTTTTTCTCCGGAGATTGCTCCCCCTCGAGCAGTTTTCGGACCCTCGAAAGCTTTTGCACCTGTTAGGCCATCTGTGCAAGACCCGATAATTGAAGAATTGGATACTCCTGAAGTAAGACCATCTGTTGATACTACCGACAAGGGTAAGGGGATACTATAAGTGCCTGTCAGGACGAAGGCTCATGCTGTGGTTATCCTTGAAACCACCCAGAAAGAAATGGATGAAATCTTGAAAATAATCAGAAAGAGTGATTACAACGTCGTGGAACAGCTAGGGCAGACCCCTTTTAAAATTTCAATGTTGGCTCTTCTACTCTGCTATGAGGCCCATGCTAAGGCCCTGATCAAATTTTTGAAGGCGACACATGTACCCCAAGAGACTTCGGCTGACCAGTTTCAGGAGTGTGTGGCCAGTCTTACTGCTGATAATGGCCTTGGCTTTTCCGATGCTGACTTGACTCCCAAGCGAAGGAAACACAACGACGTGCTACATGTCTCAGTTGAATGCAGGGGAACCACCCTCGCCCATGTCTTAGTTGATACTGGTTCTTCCTTGAATGTGCTTCCGAAGAAAGCCCTAGACCGTTTGGACTGCGAAGGATTGACCCTCAAACCTAGTAACATCGTTGTTAGGGCCTTTGATGGGTCCAAAAGAATGGTTCATGGAGAGGTTGACATTACTATCAAAGTAGGCACAAAAGTTTTCAACTCCACCTTTTATGTGATGGACATCCGTCCGTCATATTCGTGTTTGTTAGGAAGACCATGGTCCATTATGCCGGGGCAGTTACCTCCTCTTTGCACCAAATGCTGAAATATCCTGTTAAGGGTAAGATTATAACAATGCACGACGAGGAAGAGTACATGATAAGTCATCACAATTCCTTCCGCTATGTGGAATTGGATGGCGAGTTCATCGAAACGCCTTTCCAACAGTTTGAGGAAGTTTCTCCTGAGGTAGAAGTTGCGAAGACAATGGTTGAGGTGCGTATCGTTCCTAAGCATGTGCCTAGGATGGCATCTCTCAAGGACGCAGAGGCGGTGATCAAAGAAGGGTAGAGTACTGATCTGACCTGATCAGACTTGGACCGTCACGGCTGGCTCCGAGCTGAAGTTTTGAACAAGGTGGGGGGGGGGGGGGTACCTGCAAGGCACTCCGATGCTGAAGTAAGTAAGAGTACGAGCAGGCAAAGTGTGAGTATATGTGATAGAATGAATACCTGACCCTCTGGAAACAGAGGGTATTTATAGCCCCCAGCGCTGGGCCAAGGTTCCTTCATTGGGCCGGGAAGGTTTGGCCCAATGGAGGAACTGCCAGGTTCTACGTGCGTAGTGGGGACCCGCATGTGGTCCCCTTCCTGGATGTCCTGCGTGAAGTGCGGGCAGACAAGGATGCGGTCTTTTCGGGGTCCCGTTGAGAGCGCAGTGGACCGTGTCCGCTGCTGAAGGAATGCTCGAGCTGAGGTCGAGCTGGATAGCACGAGGACAGAGATGTTGCCCAGTGACGTATGTCGGGCATAGCTATGGTCCTTAGGTAGGCGTGACCCCTAGCAAGTCCGTTTGGATTGGGCCTTTATCGTTGCTCTTGGGCCAGCCCGGCCCAGTCTAGAACAGGAGCCCCCGAAGTCGTGGTTCCTTGAGTTAGGAGCCATAACTTGATCTTAGGTTGCTTCCATTTCGGGGCCCCGTATCCGGGCAAGAGATGCAGCTCCTCGTGGGGTACTCTAGGGTTTCCCCGTATCATGCTCGTGGACAGGTTCCCTGCGAGGAATGCTCGGGGATTTCTCGACAGCATGCGTCTGTCGAGCACGCGAGGTCTCTTTTGGGAACTGTGCCGCCACCCTATGAGGATAGGGTCATCGTTGCCTAGGGGAGCTGTGCGTCGAGGAGGGGAATCTGTGGTTTCTCGAGGTGACGTTTGGTATTCCACGTCATCACTATAAATAGGGTCCTTGGGACCCAGAACGTGTTTCCACTTTTCGCGCCTCTCCTCTTCACTCTATTTCTGCTGTGGCTGTTCTTCCCAGATTCTTATAGGACCGCCGCGATCTCCGCCGCTAATTCCTTTCCTCCATCTTCAAATCTCCTTCTTGATTCCAAGTAAGTGACTTGTCTCCTTTGTTTTTCTGTTGTGATGCATGATTTTTCGTTGTTTTTAGACATTTAGAGGTTGTACGCCTGGGATTAGCCCGGTAGATTCATATGTAGCTCGACGGATCCATGCGTATGTCCGGCAAGCGCATGCTTGTGCCCGGTAAATGCATAGTTTAGGTTTTAATCTGCAGTGCTGCCCGGGGTCTTCATGATCCAGGGCGCCTAATTCATGATCGTGCCCGGTAGACTCATAGCTCTAGCTCTAGGCTTCATGATTTTGCTCGCTATGTTCATGCCCCGGGTCGACGTATTCATGAGTGGCCGAGTTGTCGGTTTATTTAGGCGACTTATAGGAGGACCTGTCGAGGTATCTGGGAGTCGGGGAGATGGCTGTTGTTTTTTGATCCAAAACACCAACTTTGTGGTCGCACGTGGAGCGACGTGGTTTGTCGTGCCCTTCATCTCGTCCGTTATGGAGAGCGTATGGTTTCGCGCCCAATTGATTGGTTTCCCGTGCTTTGTAGGTAACCATGGCGGACGAACCGTGCTCTTCAGGACGGCCCGAGGTGGAAGAGCAAAGTGCCTAGGAGAATGTGAGTTTGGTTGACACCGTAGAGGACCCTCTGCTGGACTGGGTGGGTGCCAAACCTAGAGGGATAGCTTCGGTCTATAGTCGACGTAGCCGAAGGGCATACACTATCCTTGAGGCGGGCCACGACCAGCCCGGTTTACAGAAGAACTTCATGGTCACTCAACCATCTTTCACTGCTCGAATTTGCTCGGTGTTCCCCGAGTACAGCTTCCCTATGTATGAGATTGCCTTTAAAGACCTTGGGTTACAGCTGCCCTTCAGCGATTTCCAGGTCGGGGTCTTCAGCCACCTGGGGCTGGCCCCGTCGCAGCTTCATACCAATTCGCTCGCGTTTATCCGGGCATTTGAGCTGACATGTCATTTTCTGAGGATTGGGGCGACCATACCCCTCTTCTTCAGAGTCTTCCACCTACAGCGGCAATCTCGGGGAGGAAAGCATAGCTGGGTTTCCCTGAAACAGTCGAAGAGACTTTTCAGGATGTACATGGACTCTGTGCTGGGTTTTAAAGACAAGTGGTATGTCGTGAGGTCGGTTACCACAGCAGGTTTAAAGTCCGTGTATGAGGGGGAAGCGGTCATAACCAATGACGACGGGGAGGCCCTTTTGGACGGCGAAGGATGTCCGGTGTTAGGACGCACGGCCAAATTTCCCGTGCATTGGATCTCGAGGCATTATGAGCACGGTACCGGGTATTACCATACGTCCGCGGGCGATATGAGCTCCGAGGAAGAGAAGGCTTATGATACTATTTGTCGGTATGTCGATAGCTTCCATCCCGCCAGATGGGCCACGAGGTAGGGGGAAGATATTCTGGACGACGAAGGTTATCCGACCTTTGAGGCTCGGCCAATTGACACGAAGGCACTCATGGAGTGCCAGTCCTTTGGGCAGGCTGCGCGTTTGCTAGGTCGTTTATTGTTTGAATTTCTTCATTTGTTACTTGTTAGATTATCTGCTCGGCACTAACCCAGGTTCTTTCGTGCAGGTTCGATGGCTGGTCGAAGGGAGAGGCTCTTGAAATTGTCTTGTGACAGGAAGGTGAACAGGAGGGTGGTGAGACCTCCTCAGGCGACGAGGATGGGCCCGCCACATAGCCCGGGCATTTCTCAGGCGATGAAGGTGGACTCGCCACCTAGCTCGGGGGCTGCTTCAGGAGGGACTCCGGATGTTCAGGAGGTCGAGCCACATACCGACCTGATACAGAGAAAAAGGAATCGGGTGGAAAGTAAGCCGGAAATCGGCGAGGACTCCAGTGATGTGAGGTCCTTCGGGTTGCCCCCTTGCTTTAAGGAGGAGGGTTTCTTCGAGGGGTTTCCTTTGTCTGTGAATCCCAACAAAGCTGAAACCATCCGCCGGATGAACAAGGAAAGCTGGAGAAGACACCTGGCTGCCAACATGGTCGGGCTGGTGAAGATGGTCGAGATGGCCGTTGTGCTGGCCGAGGAGGGGGAGGATGCTGACCGTGTCAAGGAGTTGGAACAGGAGAAAGCTGCCCTCACCTCGGCTTCGAGAAAGCTGAAAGCTGCCCTGGAGCGCTCCGAGGAGATGTTCCACGAGCAAGCTGAGCTGCTGGTGGCGGAGACAGAGGCGCTGACTCTGGAGAGAGGGAACTCGGGGAAGATGGCCGAGGAGAGGGACCTTTTTCGTGCGGATCGTGACCGACTGGAACTCGACAACGGGCGCCTTGCCAGAGAGATCGAGGACCTAAAGGCTGCTATGCTTCCTGCCGAGGATGAGTCGGAGGACACAGCTCTTCTGAGGAATCGATCGGAACTGGTCGCTCGTATTCAACTTCTCGAGGGGGACTGTGTCGGAGCTATGGTGGACGGCTTCAAAGCCACGGTCAGCCAACTTTCCTTGTTAAATCCTGGCCTGAATACTGAAGGGGTGAGCCATATGTCGCAGATTATCGATGGTCAGGTCGTGCCTCCGCCCGACTCTCCTGTTGTTGGTGATGGTAGCTCGGGGGAAGCCGAAGTGTGAGATAGCGGCGGGGCCTGCGTGCCTCGTTGATGTTTGTTTTGGGCCTGCGTGCCCGTTCACATTCTTTTGGGCCTGCGTTCCTGTTCTTTGTATTCCTGAATATTGCCGGCCTTTTTGGTCGGTTTACATCTTATTTGCTTTGTTGCCTATGGGCATTTTTGAATGAATGCTTTGTTTCAATTTTGATTGTTTGCCCGTGCTTGTGTTTTATGTTTTTGAATAGAAATTGACCTAAGTTATGGGCCCGAGGAGTGCCCGTAAATGGTTTTGACTTTGCTGGCAAATTTGCCTGTCTTTTGTTCGTGTATGTGCTCGGACTTTTCTCGATGGCCAGAGTCACCTAAGTGGTGAACTCGAGGGGAGAGACTCCTTTTTGACCCTTTTAGATGGCCCGACGTTCTTGGAGATTCGTCGGTCTGGCGGAGCGAGACCGCTTGGTCGGGTACGTGATCCTGTCGGGACTATTTGCCCGCTGCGTGAACTGCCCATCGTGAGCTGGGAGTTCTGCCCTACAGGTACTTCAACGGTGGAGCTCGGTAGAGGTGTCCACGTCGGGCGTTATCATTTGTTCATATTCAAACGATGTTATGCGGTTTGGATGTAGGTCGGGCCTGTACCTTGGCCTCTCTACGAGGTTGGACGCTTCTCCTCGTTGACTGGGCGCGGGAGCCGACAGCCGAGGGTCCTCAATGTTGGTGGTTTTCAACTATAGTACTGCTTTAGTTTAGCAGCGCTCCAGGGTCGTGGTAATGGCTCTCCGTCTAATTGCTCGTGGTAGTACGCCCCGGTACCGGTGGTGCCGTGGACGCGATAAGGTCCTTCCCAGTTCGCGGCCAGCTTCCCTTCGCGGGAGTCTTTCTGGTTCCTTCGTAATACCAGGCTGCCGATTTCGAACTCGCGCTTGATGACCTTGTCGTTGTGGCGCTGAGCCACTCGTTGATTCAGGGTGGCTTCGAGCAGGGCTGCACCAGATCGGATTTCCTCGACCAAGTCGAGCTCGTCCCTTAGCGCCTCGTCATTCATTTCTTCGTCGAGGGGGCTCTCTGTCCGTCTGGATGGTTCCATGATTTCTACCGGGATGACGACCTCGGTCCCGTATGTTAGTCGGAATGGGGTCTTGCCCGTTGTTGAGTGGGGCGTGGTGCTGTATGCCCACAGGACGCTGTGAAGCTCCTCGACCCATCCCCTCTTCGCCTCACCGAGTCGGTGTTTGAGTCCCCGGAGGATGACTATGTTCGCAGCTTCGGCTTGCCCGTTGGTTTGGGGGTGTTCGACTGACATGAAGTGCTGTTTTGTTCCCAGTCTGGTGACGAAGTCTTGGAACCCATGGTCGGTAAATTGGGTGCCGTTGTCGGTCACCAGTGCACTCAGAATTCCGAATCTGGCGAGGATGTTTCTCTTGTAGAAGCGGAGGATATTATGCGAGGTGATCTTCGCGAGAGCCTCGGCCTCGTTCCACTTCGTGAAGTAATCCACTACCACGATTAGGAATTTATTTTGATAAGTCCCTTGCAAGAAGGGAACCAAGGATATCCATACCCCACCAAGCGAACGGCCACGGGGACGATAGTATGCTCAGCTCGTGAGGGGGGGCGAGGTGCATGTCACCATGTCTCTGGCACTTGTCGCATTTCTTAACGTGTTCCTTGGCGTCCTGCTGCATCGTTGGCTAGTAATATCCCGCTCGAAGGGCTTTCCTCGCCAAGGACTTACCGCCCATGTGTTGGGCATTGATCCCTTCGTGTATCTCCCGCAGTACCTCGGGGACTGTGGATTCATCGATGCATTTCAAGATGGGGATGGAGAATCCACTGCGGTACAGTTTGTGCTCGAGCACCATGTAGGAGCATGCTCGTCGCTTCGTGACGGTCGCATCGGACTGGTTCGATGGAAGTTCGCCCTTTGTCAAGAAATTGTAAACCGGGGTCATCCAGGACGAGGAGTCCCCAATGGCGTGGACCTCGACTGGAGTCGAGGATCTTTCGATACTCGGGCGTGCTAGGGATTCTTGGATGACGGATTTGTTCCCGCCTTTCTTTCTCGTGCTCGCGAGTTTGGATAATATATCTGCTCTCGTGTTTTGCTCGCGGGGAACATGTGAAATTTCCGCCCGTACAAACTTTGTCATGTGTTTTTTGACCAAGTTCAAGTACTCGACGAGGTTGTCGTTTTTGGCTTGGTAACTCCCCTGAACTTGGGAGGCGACGAGTTGGGAGTAGGTGTAGATCTGTACTTCGCGGGCTCCCAGGTTCTCGGCTAATCTCAATCCTGCGAGCAGGGCCTCATATTCTGCTTGGTTGTTTGACGTTGGGAAGGAAAGAGCTAGGGAGTGTTCGATCACTACACCCTCTTCGTTTTCCAAAAGGATTCCTGCGCCACTTCCAGACGAGCTGGATGCCCCGTCGACGAAGATGGTCCACTTGTGTTCCTTCCCTGGGGGTGGGTCAGGAGTAGTCATTTTCGCGACGAAGTCGGCCAGGGCCTGCGCTTTCAAGGCTTTCATACTCTCGTACTGAATGTCAAATTCGGAGAATTCCAAGGACCATTTCAGCATTCTGCCCGCCATATCAGGTCAACCCAGGAGCTGCCTCACCAGATGGTCGGTTCGCACGATGATCGTGTGGGCCAGAAAATAGTGTCTGAGTCTCCTCGCCGCGTTGACGAGGGCTAGGGCCACCTTTTCTATCTGTTGGTATCTGCTTTCGCGTCCTTGTAAGGCTTTGCTCGTGAAGTAGACGGGTTTCTGTCCGTTGGGGGTCTCGCGGACGAGAGCCGCGCTGATGGCTTCGTTCGAGACGGCCAGGTATAAAAACAGTGGCTCCCCGTCGGCTGGCCGAGATAGCACGGGCGATTGAGATAGACTTTGCTTTAGGTGGCGTAGCGCCTGCTCGCACTCCTCGTTCCATTTGAAGGCTGCTTCCTTTCAAAGGCGTTTGGAGAAGGGGAGGGCGTGCTAGGCGGACCTCGCGATGAAGAGGGATAATGATGTGAGCATGCCTTTCATGATTTGTATTGACTTCTTCGACGTTGGTGTCAGGAGATCGGAGAACGCGCGACATTTGTTGGGGTTGGCTTCAATTCCTCGTTCTGTCAGGTAGAATCCGAGAAATTTTCCTGCCTTGACCCCGAACGTACACTTCTCGGGGTTGAATCTCATTTTGCATTGTCTTGCTTGGGCGAAGACTGCCCTGAGATGCGCTGCATGGTCGGTGTCTGCCCGGGATTTGACGATCATGTCGTCCATATATACCTCGAGCATGTCGCCGATCTGTTTGTGGAAAACTTTGTTCATCATGCGCTGGTAAGTTGCTCTGGCATTTTTCAGTCCAAAGGGCATTACGTTGTAGTAATAGTTGCCCGAGCTTGTCATGAAAGCTGTGCAGTGTTTGTCGCTCACGGCCATCGGAATTTGGTTATAGCCCGAGTAGGCATCCATGAACGACAATGTTTTGTAGCCGCCCGAGTTGTCGACCAGCATGTCAATGTTAGGCAAAGGGAAAGCATCTTCCGGGCAAGCCCGGTTGAGATCGGTATAGTCAACACACATCCTCTATTTTCCATTATTCTTTTTAACGAGTACAACGTTTGACAACCAGGTGGAGTACCGGGCTTCAGAAATAAAATTTTCCTCTAGGAGGTCTTTTACAGCTTTTTCAGCAGCCTCCGTTTTTTCTGGAGACTTCCTACGCCTACGTTGTACTACGGCCCTAGCGGTTGGATCTATGGCGAGGTGGTGACAGGCGACCTCAGGGTCGAGTCCGGGCATTTCCGCGGCGCTCCAGGCGAACAGATCAGCATTCTCGCGCAAGCAGGCCTTGATTTGCTTCTTGGCCAAGTCGGGGAGGTCTTTGCCAATCTTCACTCCCTTGGTCGGATCCGTGCCGAGGGGGACGAGTTCAAAATCCCCATCTGGTATTGGTCGGAGTGGGATTTGCTCGCCGCTGGATGGCTCGTCCTGGTCGAAGCGAGTGTCCAGAGCTATGGAATCGACCTTTGGTGGAGCTTTCTGGACTTCTTCCTCGGGGGACTCTTTCTTGTTGGGCTCCTGTCTTGTCCTTTTGGCGGGTCTGGTCCCTATATCGACAGTATCACGTCCCTTAGAAGCGGCGTTGAAGCACCTGCGGGCAGCGGCTAGGTCTCCTTGGATAGTAGCTACTTGTTCCCTCTTGGTGTAGAACTTCATCTTCAGGTGGACGGTCGAGGGTACCGCTGTCAGCTCTGCCAGTGTCGATCTCCCCAAGATGCAGTTATACAGAGACGGGCAGTCGATGACTAGGAAGCGTACTTTGACTTGTCTTGTAGCCGTCCCTTCGCCGAACTTAACCAGAAGCTCGACATATCCCCAAGGTTTAGAGGTCGAGCCGTTGAAACCTTGTAAGTCCGACCCTACCTACGGCGAGAGATGTGAGTCGTCCAGCTGTAGGGTTTGGAACAGTTGGCTGTACATGACGTCGACGGAGCTCCCTTCGTCGACCAGGATGCGATGTACATCGTAATTGGCCATTCTTGCCCTTATCAGTAAGGGGATGACCGCGTTCAGGGCTCCGCTGGGGAGCTCTTCTAGGTAGAAGGTGATGGGCTCTGACCTGCCCTTCACCCTTTCGAACGTCACTGTTTGCGGGGGAGCCGCGTCGACCAGCTCGTCCAGCTTCCTCTTGGCTGAATTGATGGTCAAGTCGTTGAACCCACCGCCGTTGATGACCAGGGCGGAGGGGAAATATTCCCACTTGCTGTGTGTTGTGAGCGGCTCCTGCAGGTGCTCGGGGAAGTCGAAGTCCTCGGTCCTAGTCACGGAGAAGGCGGTTTGAATAAGGACCGACTTGTCAGATGGTCGGACATCCTCCTCCGGCTCTCTAGTTTCTTGGGCGTCACGACGGGGAGCATCGTTCCGCCGGTATTGCGCAAGCCTCCCTCCCTTGATGAGGGTTTCGATGGCGTCCTTGAGGTGGACGCAATCCTCAGCCAGATGACCATGGCTCCTATGGTACTGACAATATTTGTTCTTTTCTGCTTTGGGCTTGGCGGGAGCAGGTCGGGGACGTTTGACACCGCCGTCCTTGAAATCAGTTCTGGCACACTCCGCCAGAATGCGCTCGCGGGAAGCTGTGAGCGGAGGGTACTCGGTGAACCGCCCCGAAGGTCCTCTTTGTTCCCGGACCTCCCGGGGTCTGTCTTCCTTCCTTTTCTCCCAGGTTCGTCGAGGAGGGGCTTCTTGGCACGAGCTGCTGCTGGGACCACGAGTCCTGGGATCTCAGGCTCTGTTGGCCGCTTCCCTCTCCTCGTAGTCCATGTATGCCGGAGCTTTTTCTAGGAGGGCATCGAATGTCCGGGGTGGCTCGATACCCACGGCCTTTCTGAATTCCGTGCCGGGGAGGAGCCCTCTCTCCAGCAAATATCTCTTCATATGGTCCGCACAGGGGACCTGTATTGCTTCCCGGTTGAAGCGGTTGATGAATTCCCTCAAGGTTTCATCCTGTCTTTGGATGATGGCCTTGAGAGTCGCCTCGGTCTTCGGATGCCGCCGAGAAGCTGTGAAGGAACTGATGAACTGGTTCTTCAGGTTCCGCCTCGAGGTGATTGAGCCCGGGGCGAGTCCTTTGTACCAGTCCATTTCCGCCTTCCTGAGAGTCGTGGGGAATAGACGGCACTTGATGGGGCCCCCGACATTGTGATAATGAAGCATAGCCTCGAACCCGTCTATATGGTCGACCAGGTCCGCGACTCCATCGTACTCCTTCAAGTGAGGGGGCTTCTCCATGCCCGGGGGGATGGGTGCTTCCATAATAGCCTGTGACAGGGGACCGCGGGGGTCGTCCTCGTCACTTCTCTTCGGAGACAGAGATGGGGACCTGTAATATTGTCTGGCACGACGGTCCAGGTCGTGCTGAGTCTCTCTCGAGCGGGATGCTCGGTGGTTGAATTTCACACGCCCATCTCCGGAGTGCCTTCTTTTCTGTCTCGCCGGGTCACGACTAGGTTCTCCGGCTTGAATGATGGGGGGCCTCTCCAGATGGGGCCGTTTCTCTTTTGGCCGGGGAGATTGGCTTCGAGAGGTCTCCCTGTAATGTCTCCGCGGGGGAGTATGGGGTCTCCGATGCCTCCTCGGGGGTCTTCGCTCGTCTTCAAGCGCCCTCAGTCTCTCTCCTTGGGCGAAGATGAGATAGTTCGTTTGATTAATTGCTGCGAACAGCGCTTGAGTGGTGGCATCCGCCCCGGCGGGGATGGGGAGTCCCTGGAACCGGGCAGCTCTGTAGTGTGCGAGGGCCGCCGGGTCGTCTTCGAGTGGTGGAGGGACCGAGGAAGGTGATGCAGTAGCTTCGTCCCTGTAGGTGGAAGTTTCGGGGGCGGTTGTCGCAGGAATGGTGTTGTGGCCGGGGTTACCGGCGTTATCGAGGTGTCCGTTTTTGTCTGCGGTGCCGTTATTAGTGTCGACGACACGGACGTTCTGCTCACCGCGAGCTTGATCAGCCATGACAGTGGTAGTTGAATTTGAGCTTTGGTCTTTGAGTTTTGTGAGACGGGGAAGCTAGTTTCCCACAGACGGCGCCACTGATCTGACCTGATCAGACTTGGACCGTCACGGCTGGCTCCGAGCTGAAGTTTTGAACGAGGTGGGGGGGGGGGTACCTGCAAGGCACTCCGATGCTGAAGTAAGTAAGAGTACGATCAGGAAAAGTGTGAGTATATGTGATAGAAAGAATACCTGACCCTTTGGAAACAGAGGGTATTTATAGCCCCCAGCGCTGGGCCAAGGTTCCTTCATTGGGCCGGGCAGGTTTGGCCCAATGGAGGAACTTCCAGGTTCTACGTGCGTAGTGGGGACCCGCATGTGGTCCCCTTCCTGGATGTCCTGCGTGAAGTGCGGGCGGACAAGGACGCGGTCTTTTCGAGGTCCCGTTGAGAGCGCAGTGGACCGTGTCCGCTGCTGAAGGAGTGCTCGAGCTGGATAGCACGAAGACGGAGATGTCGCCCAGTGACGTATGCCGGGCATAGCTATGGTCCTTAGGTGGCGTGACCCCTAGAATGTCCGTTTGGATTGGGCCTTTATCGTTGCTCTTGGGCCAGCCCGACCCAGTCCAGAACAAGTACAATATGGGGGCAATTTCCTTATTTTCCCCGTAAGATGGACAAATTTGGACTAGGGTTTACAGCTGCAGGACAGAAGGCTATGCGTCGTTCTAAGACTGGAGGGCCACCGGTAAGGATCACTCACCACGAAATTAATGTTGTAGAAGATGAAGATGAAGAGAAAAACTTTGAAGATTGGATCTTTCAAACCGTCAAAGGGGGTCTAAGCAACTGGGAAGCAAAGGATTTTATTCCCATCACCTTTATCAACCAGTAATTTTATCTTTGAACAATTTCTTATTTTGGTCTGTAATAACTGAAACAATTCGCACACTATTTTCACCACATGCCTTGCCCGGGGCATGTAGGTCCATTTGTAAGGGCTTGATTTCCTTCATTATCATATGCCATGTTTTAATGAATCATTTGAAGTCTTCATCTAAATTGTTGTGTTCATTTACTTTCCTTTTGCATTTTATCTCGTTTAAGGATGGCTATCCCTTACACACACCCACACTCACAAATGTAGGTACCTACCCACTCCGGATTCCGTGGGTGACTATTCTGCTTTAGCCTTTGACAACTCTGAAGATTTGGTCAATCATACTGAGTCCGAAGTTGACGAAGATTGTGAAGTGCCAGGAGAGTTAGCCAGACTTCTGCAACAAGAAGAGAGGGCTATTCTGCCTCACGGAGAGTTGTTAGAAACCATCAACTTGGGAACAGAGGAAGACAGGAAAGAAGTAGAAGTGGGTGCCAACCTGGAACCAAATGTCAAAGAGCGCTTAGTGCAGTTGTTGAACGAATATGTCGAAATCTTCTCCTGGTCTTATAAAGACATGCCAGGGTTAGACACAGATATCGTGGTTCACCGTCTCCCTACAAGAGAAGACTATCCACCAGTCAAGCAAAAGGTCTGCCGAATGAGGCCTGACATGTCTGAGAAGATCAAAGCTGAGGTAATAAAGCAATTCAATGTTGTCTTTCTGGCTGTTACTTCCTATCCACAATGGGTTGCTAACATTGTGCCCGTTCCTAAGAAGGACGGCAAAGTCAAAATGTGTGTGGATTATCGGGATTTAAACAGGGCTAGCCCCAATGATGATTTTCCACTGCCACATATCAACATCTTGGTTGACAACACCGCTCAACACAAGGTATTTTCCTTCATGGACAGATTCTCGGGATACAACCAGATCAAAATGGCCCCCGAGGACATGGAGAAAACTACTTTTGTCACACAATGGGGTACCTTCTGCTATAAAGTGATGCCATTCGGACTGAAGAATGCAGGGGCAACCTATCAACGCGCCATGGTAGCTTTGTTTCAAGATATGATACATCATGAGATCGAAGTTTATGTAGACGACATGATAGCTCGATCCCAGACAGAAGAAGAACACCTTGATCATTTGCAGAAGCTGTTTGCCAGGTTGAAGGAGTAAAAGCTCATACTAAACCCAAGCAAGTGCACTTTTGGAGTTAGGTCTGGTAAACTTTTGGGATTTATTGTCAGCAACAAAGGCATTGAGGTTGATCCAGCTAAAGTAAAGGCTATACAAGAAATGCCTGCCCCCCGCACTGAAAAGGAGGTTAGAGGATTCTTGGGACGCTTAAACTATATCGTGAGGTTCATCTCTCACCTGACATCTACCTGTGAGCCAATTTTCAAACTGTTGAAGAAAGATCAGGTAGTTGAATGGAATAATGATTATCAAGTTTCTTTTGATAAGATCAAGGAGTATTTACTAGAACCTCCTATCTTGATGCCACCCGTCGAAGGAAGGCCGTTAATCATGTATCTGACTGTCTTGGATAACTCAATGGGGTGCGTACTGGGCCAACATGACGAGTCTGGCCGAAAAGAGCATTCCATTTATTACCTTAGCAAAAAGTTTACCGACTGTGAGACTCGCTACACACTACTCGAGAAAACTTGTTGCGCTTTGGTATGGGTTGCTCGCCGGCTAAGGCAGTATATGTTAACTCATACCACTTTGCTGATTTCCAAGATGGATCCGATCAAGTATATCTTCGAGAAGCCTTCTTTATCTGGAAGAATCGCTAGATGGCAAATGATTCTGACTGAGTATGATATCCAATATACTACCCAAAAAGCTATAAAGGGGAGTGTGCTAGCTGACCATCTAGCTCATCAAGCCGTCTAGGATTACCAATCTATGAGATTCGACTTCCCTGACGAGGACATCATGACATTGGACAACATTGAAGGTAACGGACCGTATGACGGACCTGAACAATGATCTCGATGGATCCTGTACTTTGATGGTGCTTCAAATGCACTTGGCAACGGTATCGGTGCAGTCCTCATTTCTCCGGAAGGCTTCCATACACCCTTCACTGCCAGACTTTGCTTCAGCTGTACCAACAACATGGCTGAATATGAAGCTTGCATCTTTGGTCTCAAGGCTGCTATAGACTTGGGAATCAAACATTTGGTCGTATTTGGGGAATCGGCTTTGGTTATCAGTTAAGTCAAAGGAGAGTGGGACACTAAGCATCCTAATCTTATCCCATACAAAGAACATGTCTTGACGTTGTTGCCTCATTTCGAGCAGATTACTTTTGAGCACTTCCCGCGAGAAGAAAATCAGCTAGCAGATGCTTTGGCTACAATGTCTTCCATGTTTAAACTCAACTGGGATAACGAGGCTCCCCAAATTACCATCGAGCGAATGGACAACCTGCGCACTGTCATGAGATTAATACTGAAGAAGTAGTGGAACAACCCTGGTTTCATGAAATCAAAAGGTATCTCCAGACTATAGAATACCCTGAAGGAGCTTCCGTCAATGACAAAAAGTTCTTAAGGAGATTTGCTGCCAAGTTCTTCCTAAGCAATGGCATCCTTTATAAGCGCAACCATGATTGTGTTCTACTTTGTTGTGTGGACAAGGTTGAAGAAGAGTTGATCATGACCGAAATACATAGTGGCACGTTTGGCACCCACTTGAGCGGACATACGATGGCTAAGAAGATTCTAAGGGAAAGCTACTACTGGTCTACCATGGAAGTTGATTGTCATCAACATTCCCATACCTGCCACAAATTCCAAGTCTACGCCGACAAGGTACATATTCCTCATGTTCCTCTCAACATTTTCACAGCTCCTTGGCCATTCGCAATGTGGGGCATTGACATGATTGGAGAGATCAAGCCCACAGCATCCAATGGACATTGCTTCATCCTGGTGGCTATTGATTACTTCACCAAGTGGGTCGAAGCAGCTTCCTATGCCTCTGTGACAAAGAATGTGGTTGCCCGCTTCATCAAGCAGAACCTCATATGCCGGTATGGTATCCCCGACAGGATCATCACGGACAATGGTACAAATTTAAACAACAGTATAATCACTGCTCTGTGCGAGCAGTTCAAGATTTATCATCACAATTCATCTCACTATCGGCCAAAGATGAACGGTGTTGTTGAAGCTGCGAACAAAAATATCAAGAAGATCATTCAAAAGATGACAGTCACCTACAAGGACTGGCATGAGATTTTACCGTTTTCTCTACATGGATATCGTACCACAGCACGTACTTCAACAGGGGAAACCCCATTTTCTTTGGTGTATGGCGTGGAAGTTGTTCTACCCATGGAAGTTCAGATTCCTTCCTTAAGGATTATGAAGGACGCTGGTTTGAGTGAAGATGATTGGATTCAGACCCGGCTTGATAAACTTAACTTGATAAACGAGAAGCGACTTACTGCTGTTTGTCATGGTCAGACGTATCAAAAACAGATGATCAAGGCTTTCAACAAGAAAGTCAGACGCCAAGTATATCAAGTCAGAGATCTTGTAATCAAGCGGATCATCTTACCGCAAAGTGATCCCAGGGGCAAGTGGACTCCTACTTACGAAGGACCGTTTGTGATCAAGAGTATCTTTTCTGGTGGGGCAATGATTCTGACCACCATGGACGGTGACGATTTGCTGCACCCTGCGAACGCCAACATAGTCAAAAGATACTACGCATAAAAACGACCCGACAAGTTGAAAACCCGAAAGGGCGACTTGGGAAAAAATGGGCATCCCGTTGAATCGAAAACCCAAAAGGGTGGTTCAGGAAAAAATTAAGGATAAAACAAAAAAAATCTGTACACCCGGCAAGTTGAAAACCCGAAAGGGCGACTTGGGCAAAAAAGGGTTTCCCGGTGGATCAAAAACCCGAAAGGGAGGTCAAGGAAAAAGTTAGGGAATTAAAGCGTATGACTATGTCTCGTCAGATCACTTTAAAAACAATCTCTTCACCGACAAAGCTCCAAGCTACTGATCAATCCAGTCATCGACGGATGAAGCAGCGAATGGACGAGATATTCAGAGTTGTGAAGGCTATAGAAGAATGGGAATCCCATGGAATTATTACACATAGCCATCTTCCTTTTGTATAAAATTTTTCTCAATTTTTACGACAACATTCTCTTACTAGGATGTCTGTCTCCTTTGTACAAAGATATTTACAAAAGTTAATACAAAGATACTTCAAAGTTCAAAAATTTGTTTACCTTTCTTTGCCTTTTTACACTTATGTTTTATTTGAAAACGTCCAATGTTTTGTTAAATAGGCATATGCATTTGAATATAATCACTGCTTAAAAATAAAACGAAATTGAGAAAGGATAATTACTGATAGGTTGAAAGTGTAGGAAGATATCTTTGTGTCATTTCATAAGAAATCCCCTACAATACATCAGTCAGATCCTCAACAAAGCTAAAAA
Organism: Vicia faba; assembly: GCA_948472305.1. Classification (NCBI taxonomy): domain Eukaryota; kingdom Viridiplantae; phylum Streptophyta; class Magnoliopsida; order Fabales; family Fabaceae; genus Vicia; species Vicia faba. The sequence goes on from OX451740.1 coordinate 1,221,119,046, forward strand.
TTTGGAGTATTATTTCCCCAAAGGAGTTACGCTTCAAGATCCTCAGCGGAGCTAGTACGTTCTAAACTTGATTCCCTAGCTGAGTTAAGTTTCAAAATTCCCATCAGAATTCAAACTCCCGATCCCCAGTGGAGCCCAAAAACCCTTGAATACCTATCCCCAGTGGAGCCAGAATAATCTAAACCTTCTTCCCCAGCGAGGTCAAAATTCCAACTGTTCAACTTCCCCCAATTTCCCCAGCAGGCTATCTTAAAAGTTCGAAAACGAAGCAAATAACAGTTAACTTCTTGGCTTGTCCCCAACTAAGATTCTTCCCCAGTAGTTTGGCATACAACCCAAAGCTCCTGATTTCACCGGTCGAGTAAACTTTCTCCCCACAGAGTTATCTCGCAGCAGATCGAAGATTCTCGGTCTTATTTCTCCAAGCAGAAGCCTCCCAGGTTTTAACTCCCCAGTAGAGATTTTCCTTATGTCCCAGGAAAGTCATGAAGGATTCTCATTCCCCGCAGAAGTTGTCGGAACCCTTGTAAATCCCCACAAGTCACTAAGGATTTTCAATCCCTAGCATTGGTCCCAGGATTTCTCATTTCTCAAACAATCAAAGATTCTTTAATCCCCAAGCAGTCAGCAAGGATTTCTCATCTTCAGCAATCAAAGATTTTTGAATCCTCAACATTGGTGAAAGATTCACTTTCCCCGACAACAGTCAAGGATTTCACTATCTCCAGTTATCAAGGATTTATTTTCCTCAGCAAGACAGCTACTCAGCTTACATGCATAACCATTACATCCATATATCATAAACATTGATGAAGCACAGTTCATTGCATCATACATATCATGCAACATAAATTTGTGTTTTAGCTAACATTTTACCCTTTTTCAGGATAAGATTAAAAGGCTATCATCAATAATTTTCCTGATACAGTATGGATACACCTCAGACACGGCGGTTATTCTATTACTCATTCACAATTTCAAGTCAAAATACAGTACAGATACACCCCAGACATGGTGGTCATTCTACTATTCATTCAGACTTCAGCAATCCGATACAGACTAGAAACGCTCCAGACACGGTGGCCATTTTATCTCTCATTCAGATTAAACTATCAACTTCAAGTTCAGATACGCTCCAAACACGAATGCCATTCTGGCCTTTACACCAGCAGTTTGATTCGCCCCAGTGCAGTCGCCATGTAAGTCATTCTGTCACTTATTCAGATCCTAGTTATAGTTCCAGATACACTCCAGACACAAAAGTTATTCTGCTACTCATACAGATTTCAACTTCAGATACAGTCCAAATACGCTCTAGACATGATTGCCATTCTTCCACTCATTCAGAACTTATCCCCAGCACATAGTTGCCCCATATACAGATGTTTCTCTGTTACCCATTCAAAATACAGATACACTTCAGACACGGCACTCATTCTGATATTCATTCAAAGTTCAAATACAGTTACAGTCTAGATACGCTCCAGACACGGACGCCATTCTTTTTCTCATATAGACTCAGTCTCCAGATACAGTTCAAATGCATTCCAGACACAGATACCATTTTGATGCTCATTCTTCTGACCTACAACATTGCAGTTCAACAAACATTCTTGGATGGCATCTTTAAGAGCATCTCCAACAATATTCCACCATCTCCAAATGGCATCTTCAAGCCCATTTCCTCAGCTATATTTTGACGAGTGCAAATTTACGGGCACTCTAGTGTCCAATCCTCTTTTACTTTCGAGTCGCGAAAGGAAAACTTGCCAATCTAACTCTTCAGGTTCAAGAAGATTGAACAGGGGCAACTGTTGTACCCCAAAATTTTCCCTCTCATTTAATCAACATTTCTCATCACAAGACTTTTGGAATTCAAGATCAAGTTAGGGTTTGCTCTTCTCAAGACACCTCCTTGCACTATTGACCTAAATTAGGGTTTGAGTTTGCACAAGGATATTTTGACCTACAATGCCCAAAGTGACTTTCATACTTCATATTGGACTCACAAGTTTGTCCATACCAAGTTTCAAGCCTTAATTTAAATTTTTGCCCAGTCAATTGGACAGTTGACCTAGAAATCAATTGTATTGGGGAAAAAAGTCAACTGTGGCCAATTGACAGTCAAAGCTCATAAAATTTGACCCACATCAACATTATGAACTCATATGAACCATTTGATCAAGTTTGGATCAAAATTCCACAAGAAATGTGATCAGATCACCAAAAGGGCAAAATGGTCATTTTTAGGGTTTTGACTATACAAAGACAATTTTTGACTGTTTGACCTAACCAATGGAAAATCAAGCTCAAGCATGGAATCAAGGACTCAATGACATTGTCTTGACCCATTCTACAAATTCAAAAGATCTCAAATGCATAGGATTGACATATGAATTTTTCAGTCAACTGATCAAAATTTGACTCTACACTGAGAAGTCAAACTTTGACTTTTTGGTCAAAATGAAGTGCCAAGAGTTATTTTTCATCAAGACATGTCAAATTATGAAACTTGTTCATCAAGAAACCCAAAATTGCAAATTAGGGTTTAAAATGGAAAAATTTCATAACTTAGAAATTTTCTAAGTTATAAAATTTTCTTATTTTTTCCTAACTTTGTCCCATTTTTTCACCAAGATGCAAATGGATTCAAACAAAACTTACAACATGAAAGTTTTATTCCATCACAAATTCTAAACCTTTGATTCACAAATTTTTCTCAAAGGAATCTTGGATCTCATGTTATGATTTTTGGAGCAAGGGTACCTAAAACTTTTAACTTAGAGAAATTTTGGCCTAGTTTAGGCAGGATTTTTACCCATCTTCCTGGCCATTTTTCACATAGTTCCACTTGGAGTCTTAAGTTACATTTCAAAGATGGATTGTAGTATATGTTTCAAGCTTTCCAAATTGTCCAAGGACTCCTCAAATACCTTTATGGTTATGGAGAATCGAATGCTTGAAGTTGACAAAAACTCACTTTGCAACCATGGCCAATACATGTTCATACCACTTGCCAAATCTGATCAAGCTAGCTTGGTTCACAATTACAGGCCTCTAAACCAATTCATACTCCATAATTGAATGCAAATCTACTGAGCTAATGCTTTATCTTGGCCATTTGGACATTACACACAAAACTAATCCTTAATTAGAAAAAGGTACATTGCCATTTTTGAAAAGATATGCTTTATGTCAAACCATGATCTTTGAAGCATGGGGCCATATCTCTGAAGCAAAATCAAATCTAAAAATTTCAAGTATCAAGGAGATTGTATGCAGCATAATACATGACTGGTGCAGGCCTATGAGAACAAGTTACACATTATTGCTTCACAAAGAAGAAATTTGTCCAAATCCTCCCAACTCAAAAACCATCCATAGTCAGCTTACACAAACATTGCAAACAAGTTTCATATACCCTAGCAAGCCAGAAGCAGGAGCTCTTCACCACTCAAACCCCCTCATACTCCAAAACCCCATTTTCTTGCAAAACAGGGCCAGTTCTGCATTTTGCAAGCCACCATCAAATTCCCTCGTGCGTTTTGTCCAAAGTTACTTCAAACACATTCCAATCAACATACCTGAGCTATCCAGACCACTCATAAGTTGTTGTAACTCCATAAACACACATTGCCATTTTTTGTTTGGAAGCTCTGCAGGTTGAGTTCTGTAGCACGATTCAGGCCACTTCAAAACAAACTAAGCATTGGGAAAGGTTTAGTGGACATCAGGCAAGCTCAAAAGAACATCAAGCACCATTGAAAGTTGCTACATTGTCCAGCTCGAACTCAACTGAAACAGTTATTTCATGAACTTCTATCTCTCTAGTTAGGAATAGTTAGACTTAGGTTTGTGAATGAAAGATGTTGTATTTATAGCCCTGAAACCATACATGTGCTTAGTTTTCATTTATATTAATCGTGCTAGGAGAATTTCATTCATGAACTTTCTGAAAAAACTAGGTTAGAAATTAGGGCCAGAGAAATTCTCTCTGGTCTTTGAGAGTTAGCTTAAGTTTTTTATATGGTTAGATTCGTTGTTTGATGCTCTACAAGTTTCATGTTATGAGTTTTGTCAAAAAAAACACAGAATCAGGAGATAGCAGTTTGTACACAGAAGGCGCGTTTTTGTTTGAACTGAGGAAGAAGACGGAGTTGATGGGTTGGGCTGGCTCATTTTTTGCTTCTAACACTTGCATTTTCAGTTCAGACCCCCTGGCCCATTTCTGTATATTTGTCATTTTTGCATTTTTATTTTATTTCTGACTTTATTATTTTATTTTCTAACATAAAAAAATACTTAAAAAATATTTTCATAAATTTTTATATTTATTTGGTATTTATATTAATTATTTCCACCATTTAAATGATTAAATAATTTATATTCTTTTGTTAAAATTTAAAAATATAATACAAATAATACTTTTATTTTCATTTTCATTTTTACTCACATTTGAAAATATTTTCTTGAAATATATAATTTTTTGTAAATAATTTATTTTATTTTTTTACACACTTAATATATTTAATAAATATATATATATATACATATATACTATATTTTATTAAATAATTAGAACAAAAAACACAAAAATAATACATTTTTATTTTTATTAATATTTTATACTAAAAATACCTTTTTTTTCAATATACTTTTTTTTTGTACAAATTGATACATTATTGTATATAAATAATAAATAATACTATATATTTAAGAAATTAGGGTTTTTGCCCTAAAAACAAAAATAATTAAAATTGACTTTTTATTTATTTCTTTACATTTCACATTAAAAAATACTTTTTGCATACATAAATAAATAAAAACTTTTTTGCATAATACATTTTATTTAATCTTTATTTATTGTATTTATTTAAATATTGTACATTTAATTGTTATGCCTTGCAAATTCAATGTGGTTGTAATAACTTAGGGTTTAATTTCTTGTCAAAATAATCCCCTATTCAAATTTGTACCCCCCTCCCAATATCATGTTGTAATAGTGTAGAATTTAAATTCTCGCACCTTAAAGCTTTCAATTATATATGCCATGATTAGAATTAGGGTTTGTATGCAAAATCAAAACCAACAAATAGTTTGACCTAATCAAAGACAAAAATGCATGAAAAAACAAACACAATGCACACTTTCACCCCTAGGGTTTCAATCCACTTGTTTCCTTCAAAAATGGGCCATGATTTGCATGTCAAGTACTTTGGCAAAACAAAAACAAAACAAAGCTCATAGTCCATCGATGACACTATCTGAGTTGCCTAAACAAAATGATCAAGTCCCTTAAGAAAATTGCCAAAAATACTTGACACTATTGCTATTATGGTCTATACGATGACCCGCGCTGGTCCCGTTTAACATCCTAACGCAAGGTTGTTCACCAAATACAATGGTGAAACAACACTGTTAAAAGGGTTAAAATCATAAGAAATATCTTTGAGTAAAATAGGGTAGACTACTCTTAGTTACTTGATCAAAACTTGCAAAAACATCCCTGCTATCTTCAAAACACACTTCACAACACAAATTTCAAAACCCTACTTTCAAAACATTGAAAACTTTTCAAAAGACAAAAACACCTTGGTATACATTCAAACAAGAATCATTACAAAGGTTGCCTCAACGATGGCCTCTTTTCAAAACATCTTTCAAAACCACACACAAAGCACCATTTCAAACAATTGAAAAGCAAAGCAAGTGATCTAAGGAAGTAACTAAGAGCCCATGGATAACCATGGATAGAAAGGGTGCTAGTACCTTCCCTTTCTATAATCTACTCCCCAAACCCAAGAAAACATCTCAAAGATCTTTCCTGTGCTTTTTGACCTTTCCTTAGGATAAAATAAAAAGTCGGTGGCGACTCTTGCTAAACCGAAACATTTTCGAACACAAACGCAAAATCCCAAGTCAGTTCTCCCACCGTATCACACAAGCTAATAAATATTATTAAAAAAATTATTATCATCTAATATAAAATTCACATAACATATCTTACTAATAAAAAGTAAATAAGTATAAAAATATATGTATGCGGTTCAGTTTGGTTTGGATCGATTTTGAAAAATTCTTTCGAAATCTGATCCAAGCCGATTGTTTTTCATGAAATTACTTCTGGGGGTCGTCCGCAACAAGCACAATAAATGACTTGATCTTCTCATTCAATGTCACCAATTTTCAGCACCTGTCTGGACAATAATACCATGATCCTGCACTAACTAACTCAACAACAATGCAAAACAACAATTCAAAAAGAAAAAGAAATTAAATACTAAACCAAAACAATAAGTAAATGAAATAACCAAAGCCCCTCCACACCTTAACTAAACATTTGCCTCAAAGTTTTAGAACAAAATATGAGGAGAAGACTCACAGTGCTCATTGAGGAGGAGGAGGAGGAGGAGTGTGTGGGAAGTGCAACATCAGGTGTTGCATAATAGCATGTATCTCATCAATAGAATTCCCTTGGCGGGTTTCCTCTTCCCTCTGTCTGGCTTGTTCCGTATGTAGATCTCCTAGCTCAGCTTGTACCCACGCCTACATATCACGAGACATGGAAGAGGACCCATGACCCTGTTGGGTCGAGCCCTGTTGCACCCCAAAATTTGACCTCTTTATTTTAGTTACATGGCTTATGTTCATCATACATACTCATACATTCTCATGGTAAGGATTAGGGTATCTTGGTTCCCAAGTTCTTCTACATGCTATAAAAGATGTTTGTTTGATCAATCAGTGCAAAAGTGGATCTTATATCTTCAATCTTTAAACCCTCTCAAACTAAAAGGTTTGATTATATTTAAAGACATCTCATTTGTCCCATATCATCATTAGAATTTGAAATTTTGCAAAATTTGGGGAAGAATCACATTTCAACTATTAATTTCTCAAGATTAGGGTTTTGATCAGTTGAAGAGTGTGAGGCTTGTAAGATTCAAGAGTGTGAAATATCACCTTCTCATCATTATATAAGACATCTTTGTTCCAATAATTTCTCACTTTGTCCAGAAGAATGAAGGCTTTGAAGATTGGTCATTATCTCATAGCATAGAGGGCTAAAATTAGGGTTTTGATTTTAATCAAGAAATCTCTGACTTTTTGGGAAAGTCTTAATTCCATGCTTCTCTATATGTTGATAAGCACCTACAATTGAAAGATTGGGTGCCAATTTTGAGTGAAAGAAGTTCAATTTATCAAAAGGGGCAAAGTAGTCATTTTGACCAAAAATCAACCAAAGTCAAAGTTGACCAAGTGCAGTTTTGTTCATCTATCAATTCAAGTATCCTATTTTAATATTTCATGATCATTGGTGTCAAAAAATTAAGGGAAGAGGTCAAAAAGGAGAAAACTTGTTCAAGAAGAAATTTGGACATTTAGAAACTTTTCTAAGTCCTTAAGTCTCCATAGTACTGAACTTTGGACATCTATAACTTTCTCGTTTTTTATCCAATGAAGGAAAACCCTACATGGTTGGAAATCTTGAGAGAAAACCTACAATATTGTAAATGTGTGTTCAAGTCCCAAAAATGAATTATTTGAGAGTTATTGATGTTAGAAGTTTTGGCCACAAAGAGGTGTCAAGTTGTCTTCTCATTGGCAAGTCATGCACATATTTTGATCAAACACGTGATGTGCCAAATGTATGAGCTTATTTCTTACAATCTAAGCATAAATTTGAAAATATAATAAGAGAATCTTAGATTTTTCCATGGGAGATGATTATTAAGCTTTGGGTCACTCAAAATGGCCAAAGGTTTAGTGAGATGTGGGTTCTTAAAGTTGGTACCATGAACTGGTCAAACATGCCTCCATGCAGGCCCATGCACGCGTGTGCAGTCTTTCTTACCAAGTATTACTTTTTTTCTAAACTTCTCTCCATCATATCTCCATCATTTCGACTCAAAATTGAGAAATTCAAAGCACCATGATGATCTACATGGAAAGAGCTTTTTAAAGGCCCCTTAAGCAAATAAATTGCACGAGTCAATTGGGAGATTTTCAAGTTAAAACTGAGCTGGTCATGAACCATATATGCAGCATATCAAATTAAGTCATTTTTTGCACGTGCTCTTGTGTCACATCAAGTGCACGCCTCACGCTCTCATTCTTTTCCCCATAAGTGTCCAAAACCACTGCAAGCTTGAACATTGAGAGCTCAAAATGCAGCAACTCATGAAAGTATCTCCAACAACTTTAAATTTGCAAAATACCTTTGTACCCTTGAAAAACTTCTTTAACACACTTCCCTGGCTCTATATAAGCTCCTCTTCATTCTCATTTCAAGGAAGTTGGCTGAACACTCACACAAAATCTCTGGAACTTCTGCTCGAGGCTCAATCTTCTTCTTGAAACATAATTTTTTTCTTTGCATTTTCCCTCAAGTTCTTTGCTCGAAACTCCAATTTTTGCACAGCTACACTGCATTGAAGTGAAAGAGAAAGTATCATTGGATTACGTGCAAGTTCATAGGCATAGAGTGAATTTATTTTTCACTCACTCAAGGTAAGTGGATTCTAAAGCTTCGATCTGAATTTTTACTTATGTTTAAGATGTACACCTTGTATGATAGCATAGCTTGCCAGATCTTAGATCTGATGAGTGTTTATATTCATTTTGAAGTATGAATCGTGCTCTACAGTTCATGTTCAAACTGTTTAACACAGTGATTTCATGATCATTTTTTGTTTTGCTCTTACAACAATTGAAGAATCTAATAACGTATTCTTATTCCTTGCAATATCCTGATGAATTTTGATATTTGGATCGTTAGATTTGGTGGAGAAACAATGGAGATCGATGGATCTGAAATAGCTTGATTGAATTCTGTTTCTACATGTTAATAACATGTTGTTTCTAGTAATTTTCACGCGCGGCTTTTTTCCCTTATTCATGAATCATTTTTGAAAATCTTTGATCCTACATTAATATTCTCAATGAGATCTTTAATTTTATCACAATTTTGTACGTTTTCATCAAGAAATGAAGGAGAAATCATAATTTGAATCCATCATGTTAGACTGAGAAAAATATGTTAGGGCATGACTCGAGCTCAGGGATGATTATGTGGCGTGCGCTAATTTAACATGATTTTAATATCTTTTACATCGCGTTTTGGTTTTAACAGGTGTAATAGACTTTAGTTTTTTTAAAGAATTTTTAATACATTTTTACTTGTTTTCTTAATTTTGTTTTAATATTTTCTCTTACTCAAAAATTACCCAAAAATATATTAGGCGTATGTTTTTACTTTATTTCCATATTCTTATTTTTATTTCTTTTTTTATATTTTTTAGAAAATTAAATAATGCAATTAATCAAATTAGGGTTTTCTTCATCATTAAGCTTTTAGAATTTTATTTTTCACCTTTCGCTAATGTAAAAAATCACCAAAAAATATCCTAAGCTCCACTTTGAATCTACTTCATAAAAAAAAAATTTATTTTTTTTTACAAAAATTCGTGATAAGAAAATAAAATCAATCTTTTATAATATCATTTTCTTTACTTTTTTTGTCACATTGTGTAAATAACTTTTGCTTGATATATTACTCTAGGACTAAAATTCCATAAAAATAGTTTTACTAACTCTTAGGAATTAAAATAATTTTCTATTATTTTTAATTGAATTTAGACTTAAATTATTTTCTAATTTTTTAGAAACTAACATTGGTTTTTGCCTTTCTTCTTACTTTTTCCTTAAGAAACATTTTAAAACCTAACTTCCTCTACTTGGAAAAATCAAAGAAAATATGTTTAAATTCCTTGGATGCTTTAAAATCACAAAAATCATTTTTGTTGAATTTTAACTTTTGATTTTACATTTTTCACAAATATTTTTGCTAAACTCTCTAGTTTGACCCTTTCATTAAATAAGACTTTTTAATCCCCAATCATTCCTCACTCTTCAATTTAATCCAAGGGATTTAAATCATGTTTCTGGCTTTTACAAATATTTAGAAAGTTAGGTTTTAATTGACTCAATTTTACAAATTTTTCTTCTATTTTTTAACCTAATCTTGATTAAGGAACATATTAGGGTTTTACCTTGACCAAATGCTTGTGTTTAAAATTTTGTGTGCATATTTTAGGGTTAATTTTGTTAGCCAAGTATACACTAGTGACTTGGTATTATTAGGATCTATCTCCTTCACTCTCTCACACTCCTAACATCTTTCCATCCCTTCCAACCTTGTTTACTTCTTATCCATCTCTCTTGGTGTGTTTAAGATTTCCATCCTTTGTTTTATCATAAGTGTTGAATATTCTTGATGCTTGGTCATCCCTTTTCCTTTCTCTAGTAGACCCGCCTCTTGTATGCTCCCCATAGGATCTTCAACTCAATCTTTTCCCAAAGTTTTAGTTGAATAGTCCTTAGGCTTATATCCATGTATGGTAACATTAGCTATAGATCCCCATATTTTATCCTCAACTATAGGATCAATAATGCATGCTAACTTTGGGTTAATGTGCTAGTCTCCCATTAGAATTTTCTTTCCCCTTTCACATTTGCATTAAAAAAAAAAAACTTCTTTTTCTGGAAAACTTCAAAACACTTAAATGTTACTGATGAGAATCATACCTTTGTTGAGCATGGTAAATGATAAGCGAGTTTCTTCTCAATCTTATTGCTCTTCCATTCTAAGCCTTGTTGTGGTTAAAGTATCAAAGACTCATTTCATGAATAAGTGGAGAAATGGCTAATATCTCTCTCTTGAGATCAACTAGTTGTTATCTGCAACAAAAACACCAACCAACGCAAACTCTTTTTGCCTTCGGGATTTTCTTTCAAACATTTTCAAAAGAACAAGTTAATTTACTTATGTGTTGATGCATAAGTCTCCAAATGTCGAGTAGCAGAAGAAGGCGTAATTAATATTGTTCATTAAAAAACATAAAACAAACAGAACTTTTTCCGAACTACGGCTGCTCTGATTCCTTAAAAGGGATACGTAGGCATTGGAGTAGGGCCCAAACGAGCACAACTTTTATTTTCCCTACATTATTTTCTCTCTTGCATGCATTCCCCCTTTGCATATTTCTTTCTAGCTATTAAGCTTTAGACATGGAATTTTCACACCCTTAGATTAGAACAAACATAAGTGGATCCTGTGGAGTACCACAGACGTGTGTGGTGCTAATACCTTCCCCCTCACGTAACCGACTTCCTTACCTGATCTCTATGGTCGCAAGACCGTGATTTCTCCCCTTCAGGTTTTATCGATGTTTACCTGTCCCTTCTTGTGGGATAAAAGACGTTCGATGGGGACTTCATTGAATTTTATCTTTGATGTTTTCAGCCGGTTGTTTCAGTTGGTGACTTCACTAGTGAAAGATTAACCTATTGATATTCCATCCTTAGAAAGTCGGTCCTAGCTTGTGTTTGTTTTCTTTTCTTGGGTGTTTATGTGTCTATTTGTTTATATGCTTTGATTATATGCTTTCATACATTGCATTTTATTGTTTTCTATACTCTGGATACTGCTGTTGTGCTGTCTCTGTAGGGTTAGGATGTTACTTCTTGAGGTAAAAGGCCCAGTACCCAGGCTAGAGTTATGAACTTATAGGAAACCTAGGAATAAAGTGGGGACATGACAGCTATAGGACGTGGTCCAATTAGTGTAGTCATGTTATATACCACACTCGGATGAGGTTCAAATGAAAGTATCTTCATCATGCATGTCTGTGTTGCAATTATTTTATTTTCAGGCGGACCCGTGATTTCTGAGTTATCCTTGCCTTACCCTGACCTAATATTCACCCGTGAGTGGGAGGGATGATTTATTATAGGTATAGTTGGTGACTCTAATTATGTTGGTAATTATGGTTCTAAAGGGGACTTTGGTTCATTTGGTGACTTTGATTATGTTGGTGACTCTCTTTCTGTTGGTAACTTTTATTGGTGACTATTATTGGTGACTGTCTCGAACCTTTAAACCTATGACTCTATACAGTAAAATAGTAGTGTCCAGTACATTGGAAACCCTGGTTCTATCATGTTACATCATAGCATATTTACTTTTCAAAACAAAAAAAGTGTTACAAAAAATGATTAACCAACATATGCATTGTCATTTCTAGGATTTTCCATAGTTTTCTTTTCCTCTAAGAATGGCAAACAACATTGATATCGTCATGAAGACCAAGAGGGATAACTTAAGCTAGCAGTTTCTTCCAAGTGTTTGGCCCTTTCTTGAAGAGCCCAGAGATCTCATGAATTGTCAGCATATGGGTGTTTTTGTTGAAAGATATGGGAATCTCCTATCTTTGTTGGATGCTCGGGTTAATGATAAGGTTTTTCATACTTTGCTACAGTTTTATGATACGGATTATCAGTTGGAACCCACTCTTGAGGAGTATTCTCATCTTCTCCACAATAAGAGTTACTAATCACATTTCATTCATCGAGGTCCCTGTTGAGCCAGACTATGAGGTTATTGCTAAGGTTCTTTATTTGAGCTTTAGTGATGTAAAAGGAAAGTGGAGATGTAATAAAGTCACTTGTGGTCTTCCGGTAGATTTCATGGAAGGAAAGGTTAAAGAAATGACGAGCAAGGGACATTCGTATGCTTATTATACATTATTGGCTGCTACCATTTATGGGGTTGTTCTCTTCCCTGAGATTAAGGAGATATTGTACTTAGCTTCTTTGTGCGTCTTCATGAATAAAAATCCAGTACCTACCTTGTTAGATGACACTTACCATGCCATTCACTCTAGATATAGGAAGAAGGGGGTAGTGGTATGTTGTGTGCCAATGCTTTACAAATGGTCCATGGCAAAGTTACCTACAAAGGGACCATTCAAGGAAGATCCTCGTTCTTGGGCATCCAAAGTGATGATGCTCACCTATTTTAATATTCAATGGTACAAACTTAAGGTTGATAGTATTGAGGTAATCTCTAATTGCATAGGTTTCTCTAATATTCCACTCATGGGAACAAAAGGGAGTATCAACTACAATCTAGTACTCGCCCTTCTCTAGTTAGGCTATTCTATGAGGCGTCCACCTACAGCTAAAGAAGTTGAACCGGTATATTGCAAAAAGGGGGAACACCTTGAATTGTTGAAAAAATCAGAAGTTGCTTGGGCCCACAGTGGTAGGAAAGGAAAAGAGTTCTTTGGATTAAAGGAGGTGTTAGCTTTTGATCCTTATGTTGATTGGGTGAAAGAAAGAGTTAAAACTCTTATGTTACCTTTTTAAAAAGAGATATCCTTGTATCCTCAACCCACTGAGCTACATCATGATGTACCTAAAGAACGCTTTTATCAAGTGCATTTGGAAAATAAGGATCTTCATCAAAATCATGAAGACAAAGAAATGGAAATATACTACCTAACAGAAAAGAAGAGAGAATTAGCTTGTTAGCTAAAAGAATATGAATGTGAAGTTGGTTCTGAAGGTAGGAAGAACAAAAGGAGACCTGGGACATAAAACTTTGCTATATCTACAGAAGAGTATCAAATGGCCCTTACTGATGCAGAGAAGAATCATTAAGAAACTTTGAAATTCCAAATGACCAACAATAAAAACAAGGAAAAAGCCAAAGAATTGGGAAATCAATCCAAAGTTGCTATTATGGAACTAGAAGAAAAGGAAGCTCAGATGACTGAACTAATGAAAGAAAATGCCAGACTCTGAGACAAAATAAAAGAGATGGAAGATGCGCCCATACCTATACCTTTGCTAGAGTGAAAAGAGTGTGAATGCTTCCTGGAGCAATGTGTGTATTTGGAGGAACAACTATTTTGGAAGTATGTGGTGATTGATAGCTTCACACGTGGACGAGTTCATGAAAATACAAGGAGATTATTCACAGAAACTAAAGAGTGGAGTGAAGGGTACTTCAGGCAGGGCGGACCATTATACTACACAGAGATCAGAGATCCACCGCATTGATCATTGTTTTTTTATTTCTTATTTGATATATTTTAATCATCATCAGTCTTGTTGGATGGGATCATTTATATTATGTATTTTGGTTCATTCTCGTATGAGTTCATTACTGATATGGGTACCAGGATGGATACTCGGGTTGATCAGTTAATGGAGATCATTCAGAACATGGCTCATCAGCAAGAGGAAATGAGAGCCATGATTATGAGGCCTCCTGAAACTATGAATAATGGTGTTGAAAATATGAATGCGAATCTGCAAGTGGTCTGATTGATAAAATAGCAAGTGTACTATTTTTACCAATGAAGTAATAAAAGGAAGTTATCCCGTGTATCGATCTCAAGGATTGCGTTAAAATTAACAGTGTTGAAAAGGATTCAATTAGACAAAAAGGGAATTGGTGTAGTTTGAGTAAAGGAAATAAAATCTGCTATGTGAATCTTAAAATAAAAAGTAAAGAGTAATAACACAAAAATGATGAAACATGCTAAGGATAAGATGTATGAATTGCTCGGTAATGAATTGAACTTCTATTTATACTATCTATGCTTATGTAATCCAATACTGATTCTCAAGAGTAGTTTACCCTAATTCCTTAGCCGAAAACCCATGACATAAAATTTTAAAGTCTAATTCCTTAGATATTCAAACATATGTCAATCACACGTAAAAGATCAAGTATTTACAGTAAAAGCTATTAGATCCTTATTCCTAAGAGAAATTAACGACAATATTATACAAGTAGCGATAAAGTGATCAGTCAAACCTACTTTACCCATAGATCAATACCCAATTTTCCAAAAGGATAAGCATTAGGAAATTGCATAATACATTGAATACATGAAAACATAGATATTATAAAAATATAGCCATTCGGTTCATCACAGAAGCAATTCAGGGACACCCCCCTAGCATTGGGGGGTTTATCTTTTCATAATATTCAAAGAAAATACTAATTTAACGTTAAACATTACAAAGGATGGAATTTCTCTGATCTTCAATTGCTTCCGCTTTCGTTAATCTGCATCATTCAAACCTTTGATCATTCTCGTTCTCTTCTTCTCTGCTGTCCTCTTTCTTTCAGTCAAAAAAAGTACTCTCTACTCCTCGAAACTAGGTCTAAATAGTGTCAGATCACCCAAGAAGTCTGCGCAAAGTCCAAAATAACCTCCAAGAATTTAAATAGAGTGATTTCAAAAAATCACTTTTCTATCCCGCATCTTCCAAAACGGGCCGTGTCATGTGACACGGGCAGCCGTGTTGGCCACTGAAATCCCACTCTTCCAAAACATTTGCCAAGTATTCTGACACGGGCCGTGTCATGTGACACGGGCGCCCATGTCAGCTTCTGCATTGTTCCTTCACCTTGCCTGTGCAGTATTCTTTCTGACACGGGCCGTGTCAGGTGACACGGTCGCCCGTGTCAGGTGACACGGTCGCCCGTGTCAACTACTGTATTTTCGAAGGGAACGCTTCTGAACTTGTCAGTTCCACCACAATTCTTGTGCAATTTCGCCCAGACCTAAAAATACGAAAAGAACAACCAGACCAAGATTTTAAAAGTACCTTATTTAACAAAATTTAAATTGACAAAATGTAAATAAACAAAAATTGAGAAAATTAAAATACGCGAAGAAAACAGTAAAAAAATAGCTAAAGTGTTACCAAATATGTGGTTTCGTGCCGGATAATAGATAGACAACCAGACAGAAATGTGACCGGTCACAACCCCAAACTTATCTCATTGCTTGTCCTCAAGAAAGCTTAAGTCCGCATTATAGGTATCCTCCGAATTTCAACAAACCACGTGCCACTAAGATTATTCGCAATTTCTTTACTTTCTTCTAGGCCTTACATGCTTACCCGACTTACTGCAATCAACTACACTTTCAGAATTTAGCACCTCTTCCTTTGCTAGTCCCTCACACTCTCTCCAGATCTCTCGGGTTTAAGTGTTTATACTCTCATTGTCAAGGTATGCACCTTCATCTACTGAGCTTGCACAATATCTGTAAACATAACACAAACACACAAAACATACACTATATGAGGACTTTATAGGTTGTAACGGGGCTAAGGGACAAGGTGGGATATACAAAGAAAAGGAAACAAAGGGTTAAATAGCTCAGATTCGGTGTTATCCATCTCATATTTGTGTACTTGCTATTTTGCAACTCACGGGGTAGGACACATAATATTCGAGATTTTTCAGTTTCTTCTCTTCAAAAGGGTATTGGAGGAACTATGATACGCTTCTCTCTTTTTTTTTTGACTGCTTCGGTGACGAGTGCATTATCGCAATATTTTTTTTCTTTTATAGTTCTATATATTTTTCTCCTTTTTTTTCCGACTGCACTCATTCACACTCCTTTGCAAGTGTCACAACCCCAAACTTAGAGTATTTACACAAACCATGAAATTTCTAACACCTCTTTGAGCAAGGTAGGGAAGTGTTTAGGCTAAAGGTTTTATAAAATGCGCTTTTTTTTCTTTTTTTTATATATATTTTTTAAAATAAAATAAAAACGGGGATATGTTGGGTGTACTGACAGTTTCGAAGGTGCCATCTGTGTCATGTGGTGTCATGTAGATTCGGGTATGTCATATTCCGGTCTAGTTCCAGTGTTAGGGATTGCGTCCAATCTTTCTTTTCAGTCGTACAAACTTTCGGAGGTTTCCTAGAGTTTAGTGTTGGGGTTGATTTGTCTCATCCACTTCTCTCAGATTGTCTACTATTTCGGCATAGTCACCACAAATCGGAAACACATAAAACATATAGAAACCACATATTTAAACTGAAATAACAAGCAATAAATAAAAACACACAAAATACTAAATAATAAAAGAAACCCCCTTCACACTTGGACCAAACATTGACCTCAATGTTTTCGAACCAAGGATGCAAGGGTCTTATAGAGCTCACTGCGGTGGAGGAGAGTGAGGAATCTGCAACATCAAGTGCTGCATCATTTGATGTATGTCAACCAAAATCTCTCCTTGCTGAGCTTGTTCGTGTCCTTGACGGAACAACTCGACTCCTGGACGTGTTTGCTCAGCTCGTAGATCAGCACATTCTGCTTGAAGCCACACCCACTCCTCTTGAGTGAACGATGAGGACCGGCCATCCATCTGAGTCGACCTTTCAGATGGATTTTCTACCGGCTCTTCAGCATCATCATCCACGAGGTGTTCCTCAGCAGGATTATTAATTTCATTCTCCACCTGAAAAGCATCATTAAAAATACCATATTCCCAATTCTGATGATTCAAAATTGATATTTTTTCAGGGTTAGGCAGTATCATAATAATCCGCTTAGAACAATATAACCGAAACGATTACCCAGTACTTGAATCATCCCCTGGTTAATTAAGGCATTCATATCTATTTTACTCATACCTGCCACAGGTTCATGATTCATTTCCACAGGGTTGTAACCAAAATAAACGACTATTTGGGTAATCATACTGCCAACAGAAATATCACTTGAAGTTTCTCGTCCCACTTTTCTTAGGTGGTTTGCTGCGAAGGCAGCAACATTGGCCGGGGTTGCATTGGCCATAGCATGAAGCAGAAAGAGCTCTGCCTGCAATGAGACTCCTGTACTATCCCCTCTACCTAACAAAGTGTATGCCAGACACTTCTGAGCATCCCTGAGGCAAGGGTTTTGAATCCGAAATTCCTTGGCGCTCTTTGCCTCATAACCACCACAACCAGTGATATCTCCCCAAAATCCCGCTGGATTGAAAGTTTCTAGAATCGCTCCCGGTACGTAAACGGGAAGGTGGAGAATCCCACCCAATTCCTCAAGGGTCAGCTGACGTTCCACATTGAACAGCCTGGACGTTAGAGTACCTGTGTGCATTTGAGTGCTTCCATCCCATGCTGGTTTCATCTTACACTCGATATAGCTCAAAAATTCGAGTGGTATGCGCTCGAAAGTGGGCGTTTCATGCTGCATAAATTCCAAAATTCCCAAAACATGCAACATTCTATATATTTCATCAGTTAAACCCAGTTGAGACAAAGTTTGGGAGCACATGTACCTTGTGGGCATCAACTTACGCCGAATATGATGCGAGTAACGCACTTCATGAGCAGGATTGTCAAAGAAAATGTCATTAGTGCTAGGTTCCGCCATTTGGTCACGGCTGCTCCTTGGTCTTGACCTCGATGGTTCGCCTGCTGGCTGCTTACCTCTTGCATTACATTTTGGGGGCAATTTTGGTAAACCTGTAAAATCACACCAAAATGAAACAAAGAGTTAGAGGAAAAAGCTACCGTAGAAAGGTAGAGGGAGAAATTTGGAACAACTTTTGTGAAAGTTGCAAGGTGGGAGCATGAGATCTATGGAGAAAGACAAGAGTTTTATGAAGAGAGTAGCTATGGAGTTTTAAAGAGAGAGATAGAAGAAGGGAAAACAAAAGGTTTTTGTTAAATGGGAGAGGGAGAGGTGTTATAAAATGCTGGGGCCATATGTTTTATTTTTTTAAATTAAAACTCCCAAAATTCCTATCTTTCTTTTTTTTATAAAAAAAATTAATCAAAAAATCTAAAACGCCTGACACGACCATGTCACATGACACAAGCAATCGTGTCAAGGCCTGCCATACACGCTCCAGGGTTTATGACACGGGTGTGTCGCATGACACAGGCACCCGTGTCAGAGACTGAGTATGCACTCTCTCACTTCTGATGATGACACAGCCGTGTCAGATGACACGGGCGACCGTGTCATCCCCTGCACTTCCCAAAAACCTCTTTCAATTTTTTTCCAAATCTTCTTTCGTCGCCATGCTCAAAACGCCATTCCACAAACTCCTCCGCATAAGAGACCCTGAAAGAAAATAATTCAACATCACAAAATAAATCATAAGAAATAAAACACGTGGGCTGCCTCCCACGTAGCGCTTTGTTTAACGTCGCATGGCCCGACGGTTGTTCATCTCTCCCTATAAGACGAACAACATGAATTTGACCACCTTCTTGCCCGATATAGTAGGGTTTTAACCTTTGTCCATTCACTTTAAAAATGTCACCATTTGCTTGATTTTTCACTTCAATCGCCCCATGAGAAAACACTTTGTGCACTACAAAAGGTCCTGACCATTTGGATCTCAGTTTTCCAGGAAATAACTTCAACCTGGAATTGTATAAGAGGACCAATTTTCCTTCATGAAACTCTTTCCTCACAATCCTTTTATCACGCCACTTCTTTGTTTGGTCTTTGTAAACCTTTGCATTCTCATAAGCGCGGTTCCAGAATTCCTCCAATTCATGAAGTTGATGGATTCGTGAACTACCTGACTTAGACAAATCCATATTCAAAAGTTTTGATGCCCAGAATGCCTTGTGCTCCAAATCCAAAGGAAAATGGCATGCTTTTCCATAAACTAGTTGGTACGTCGACATACCGATTGGTGTTTTGAAAGCCGTTTGGTAAGCGCATAAAGCATCATCCAATTTAGCCACCCAATCTTTCCGAGAAGATTTTACTGTTTTCTCGAGAATTTTCTTTATTTTCCTGTTTGAAACTTCCACTTGCCCATAAGTTTGAGGGTGATACGGAGTGGAAACCTTGTGCTTAACATTGTACTTCTGGAGTAACTTTTCCATGAGGTGATTCAGAAAATGTGTTCCTTCATCACTTATGAGAGCTCTCGGTACTCCAAATCTAGCAAAAATGTTTTCTCTAAAAAATTTCACCACCACTTTCGCATCATTAGTTGGTAGAGCCATAACTTCAACCCATTTCGATACATAATCAACCGCCACAAGGATGTAGTTCTTCCCAAAAGATGGTGGAAAAGGTCCCATGAAATCGATTCCCCAAACATCAAATAATTCAACTTCCAACATAGAATTTTGAGGCATCTGGTTTCTCTTGGAGATATTCCCAGTTTTTTGACATTTGACACACTCTTTTACCATAGCTTGGGCATCCTTGATCAACGATGTCTAATACAAACCTGATTGGAGGACCTTAGCCACGGTTCTATCACCACTAAAATGTCCTCCGTACTCCGAGGCATGACATGCTTTCAATATGTCTTCCTGCTCTTGCTCAGGCACACATCTTCTTATAAGACCATCCACTCCTCTCTTGTACAAAAAGGGATCATCCCACAAATAAAACCTGCAATCATGAACAATTTTTTTTTCTTCTGTTATAATCAAAGTCATCAGGGATGATACCTCCTACTATATAGTTTTCATAATCTACGAACCTTGGTACACCAATAACAGCAAGGATGTGTTCATCGGAAAACTCATCCTTGATTGGCTGCTTAACCTATGTTTCTTCAATAGATGACATACGAGAGAGGTGATCAGTAACGGTATTTTCACACCCTCTGTTATCCTGAATCTCCACATCAAACTCCTGAAGGAGTAGAATCCATCTCAGGAGTCTGGGCTTAGAATCCTGTTTAGCGAATAAATACTTCAAATCAGCATGATCAGTATAAACAATGACTTTAGAAACCAACAGATATTTCCTGAATTTATCTAAGGCGTACACCACAGCTAACAAATCCTTTTCATTAGTTGCATAGTTCATCTGTGCAGGGTTCAACACATGACTCGCATGATAAATAACATGCAACAGTTTTTCTCTATGTTATCCCAGAACTGCCCCTACTGCAATATCACTAGCATCACACATGATCTCGAAAGGGAGAGACCAATCAGGGGCTACTATAATTGGTTTCGACACCAATTTACTCTTTAATGTTTCAAAATCTACGACGCACTCTTTATCAAACACAAAAGCCTTATCCTTAACCAAAAGGGTTGTTAAAGGTTTTGCTATTTTAGAAAAATCTCTTATGAATCTACGGTAAAAACCCGCATGCCCAAGGAAACTTCTAATACCTTTTTCATTCGTTGGAGGATGAAGCTTTGATATTACTTTAATCTTTTCTTGGTCCACCTCTATTCCCTTGTAGGAAATTTTGTGGCCTAAGACTATGCCTCCGCGCACCATGAAGTGGCATTTCTCCCAGTTAAGGATTAGATTGCTCTCCTGGAATCTTTCTAAGACAAGAGTAAGGTTACTTAAACAATTATCAAAAGACTTACCAAAAACTGAGAAGTCATCCATGAAGACTTCCATATATTTTTCAAGCATATCCGCAAAAATCGACTGCATGCATCTTTGAAAGGTAGCAGGTGCATTGCATAACCCAAATGACATCCTTCTGTAGGAAAAAATACCAAAAGGGAATGTAAATGCTGCCTTCTCTTGATCTTCTGGTACAACAGCTATTTGATTATACCCCGAATAACCATCAAGGAAACAATAGTACTCATGATCGGCCAACCTCTCCAACATTTGGTCAATAAGTGGTAACAGAAAGTGATCCTTTCTCGTAGCGAGGTTCAATCTTCTATAATCGATACAGACTCGCCATCCGGTAACTGTCCTTGTAGGGATCAACTCATTCTTCTCATTCTTGATAACATTTTTCCCTCCTTTCTTTGGCACGACATGTATAGGACTCACCTAAGAATTGTCAGATATAGGATAAATCATCCCAGCATCTAACAATTTCACCACTTCTCTTCTGACTACCTCTTTCATTGCGGGATTTAGTCTTCTTTGGGGTTGGACAACCGGTTTATGAACATCTTCCATAAGAATTTTGTGCATGCAAACCGTAGGACTAATCCCCTTCAAATCATCAACCGACCACCCAATAGCACTTTTGTATTTTTTTAGAACTTTGACGAGCTTATCCTCTTGGAGAGCTTCAAGATTGGAACTGATTATTTCCGGGCACCTATTGTTGGTGTCGAGGAAAACATACATGAGGTTCTCAGGTATTTTTTTCAATTCTTCTCCTTCCTTAGATTCATCTTTCTTCTCTTCCGTTGAAGGATGCCTTAAATCCTCCCACCTGTTTGGTCGAGTCCCCTTGAATGATGGAATTGCATCCATCATGGCTAATGCTTCCATATCTTTTTCATCCACCTCTTCAGATTCTTCAAAAATTGATAAGCTCAGCACTTTTTCCAACGGTAGTTGTTGTGTCTTCAAAGAATTCTCATTAGCAACCATTTGGTCAATTACTTCGATATGTTGACTCGTGGCAATATCATACTTATACTTCATAGTGTTTCGAACATCAATTTTATACTCTTCATCATAGACTTTCAGAGTCATGGTACCCTCTTCTATGTATATCAAACATCTCTCTGTCTCTAAAAATGGCCTACCAAGAATGAGAGGAATCTCCTCATCTTCCGGCATCTCAAGAACAACAAAATCAACCGAGAAAATGAACTTGTCAATTTTCACCAGGATATCTTCCACTATTATATAGGGTCTTTTCACCGAATGATCGGCAAACTGAAGTGTGATCCTTGTGTTTTGCACATTACCAATCCCTAATTTCTTGTATATGGAAAGTGGTATGAGACGGACACTTGCTCCCAAATCAATAAGAGCCTTTTTAAAAGATCTATCCCCAATAGTGCAAGGGATAGTAACAGAACCTCAATCCTTCTTCTTTACTGGAATCTTCATACCCTCCAAAATAGCACTATAGGTTTCAGTTAGAATAATAGGGTCGGTATCGATGGTTCTTTTCTTTGATATGATGTCTTTCATGAACTTGGCATAAGTAGGCATCTGCTCGAGTGCCTCCAAGACAGGAATGACGAGTTCAAGTTTTTTGAACATCTATAAAAAAAAATTTAATGTTTTTCTCATGATGCCCCTTCTTCTTGTTTCTTGTGGGGAAAGGGAGTTTAATTGCAAGTGTCGTCTCAGCGACTTTTCCTTTTGGTTCTTCTTGGACTGCACTTTCATGTAAAGTTACTTCTTCACTTTCAACCTCATTTTCTTTAGTCTCTAAATCAACTTCAAACAATAAGTCTTCTTCTTCAGAATTTTTCTCCTGCACATCTTTTGACTTACTTCTCCTAGTGATCACAGCATTCACGTGATGGTTGTCTCTTGGGTTAGTGACTGTGCCCCTTGGCAAAGCGCCTTGTGGTTGCGAACCTGCAAGTTGTTTTGCGATTTGACTCATCTTTATTTCTAGATTCTTAATGGAAGCCCCCGTGTTCTTTAGATTACTTAGGGTCTCTTCTTGAAATTTAGAACTTTGAGCGGCCATCTTTTCAATGGAAATCTCCCAATCAGCTTTCCGTGTCCCCTGTTGTTGAAATTTTTGCTGAGATTGGTTGTATGGTTGTTGCTGCTGTGGTCGGTTTTGGGCATTTCCTTGTTGATCCTTCCACGAGAAATTATGATGATTTTTCGAACCTGGGTTATAAGTATTTGAATAAGGGTTTTTCTTCCCGAGAAATTTTATCTCCTCAATTTGTTGTGCAGTGGCAACGCAATGTACAGTAAGATGAGGTCCTCCACAAATTTCATAATTTCTAGCATGTGTGGGTTGAACCGATTGAACCTAAGCTACAGTTTGTGTATCAATAGCCATCTTCTTCAGTCTTCTTTCTACTTTAGCTGTAATTTGGTCTTCCATCTTGACAACTTGATTAGCCAATTTCAAATCAATTATTCCTTCAGGTTGGGACACACTCCGGTCATACAACTTTAAATGTTCATTTGCTGCGATAGCTTCAATTATCTTTTTAATACCAGTGGCTGTCGTAAAGTTAGTTGAGCCACCGGCAGCTGTGTCAATGAGTTTCTTAGTCTTGATCCTTAGGCCATTTACAAAATTTTGCATTTGCTCAATTACATCCATGTTGTGAGTAGGACATGCAACCAACAGTCGTTTAAACCTCTTATACGCTTCTCCCAGTGATTCTCCTTCCTTCTGTTTAAAGTTCACTATGTCATACCTCTTACGGATGTACACAGAAGCAGGAAAATACTTGTTGAAAAAGGTAGTCTCCATCTGTTGCCAAGTTGTAATGCTTCCAGCCGGTAAAGAGTAAAACCATTCTTCAGCATCCTCTGACAAAGTAAAAGGTAACATTACTAATTTTTTTGCTTCTTCAGAATGCCCTTCAATTCTCAGCGATGTGGTCATGGTGAGAAATCTCTGCAGATGTTTGTTTGCATCTTCATTAATCTTTCGAGAAAACGGTCTCCTTTCAAGTTGCCTGATAGTGGAAGGGTGCAACTGAAAGTGATCAACGTTTAGTGGTTGATTAACGATCGTCATCCGGCCCAGAGGGGCATTTGCTCCTCCATAGTCGCCCAGAAGTCTTTCCACAAGTGGTGGGTTAGCAACCATCACTTCAAACTCTAATTGCTCTGAAAGACTTGATTGTACTTCTTCTCTTCCCTCCCAAATTTCTTGCCTAGCTTTTCGGATTCTCTCCCTCAGTGATCTTTCTGGTTCTACGTGAAAAAGAAATTCAGCTGAGGCCTTACCTCGCATAAAAAGATTAGACGATTATTAGTTGTGAACGAATACTAAAAACTTAGTAACTAAAATTTTGGTTGCAGAGCAAAAAATATACTAATTGAGTAATTTAAACACAAAAAAATTGGCAGTCCCCGGCAACGGCGCCAAAAACTTGATTGATAAAATAGCAAGTGTACTATTTTTATCAATGCAGTAATAAAAGGAAGTTATCCTGCGTATCGATCTCGAGGACTGCTTTAAAATTAACAGTGTTGAAAAGGATTCAATTAGACAAAAAGGGCATTGGTGTAGTTTGACTAAAGGTAATAAAATCTGATCCGTGAATCTTAAAATAAAAAGTAAAGAGTAATAACACAAAAATGATGAAACATGCTAGGGATAATATGTATGAATTGCTCCGTAATGAATTGAACTTCTATTTATACTATCTATGCTTATGTAATCCAATACCGATTCTCAAGAGTAGTTTCCCCTAATTCCTTAGCCGGAAACCCATGACATAAAATTTTAAAGTCTAATTCCTTAGATATTCAAACATATGTCAATCACACGTAAAATATCAAGTATTTACAGTCAAAGCTATTAGATCCTTATTCCTAAGAGAAATTAACGACAGTATTATACAAGTAGCGATAAAGTGATCAGTCAAACCTACTTTACCCATAGATCAATACCCAATTTTCCAAAAGGATAAGCATTAGGCAATTGCATAATACAATGAATACATAAAAACATAGATATTATAAAAATATAGCCATTCGGTTAATCACAGAAGCAATTCAGGGACACCCCCTAGCATTGGGGGGTTTAGCTTTTCATAAATTCAAAGAAAATACTAATTTAATGTTAAACATTACAAAGGATGGAATTGCTCTGATCTTCAATTGCTTCCGCTTTCGTTGATCTACGTCATCCAAAACTTTGATCGTTCTTGTTCTCTTCTTCTCTGCTTTCCTCTTTTTTCAGTCAAGAAAAGTACTCTTTACTCCTCAAAACTAGGTCAAAATAGTGTCAGATCACCCAAGAAGTCTGCGCAAAGTCCAAAATAACCTCCATGAATTTAAATAGAGTGATTTCAAAAAATCACTTTTTTGTCCCGCATCTGCCAACACGGGCCATGTCATGTGACACGGGCAGCCGTGTTGGCC
The DNA here is from genome assembly GCA_948472305.1 of Vicia faba. Classification (NCBI taxonomy): domain Eukaryota; kingdom Viridiplantae; phylum Streptophyta; class Magnoliopsida; order Fabales; family Fabaceae; genus Vicia; species Vicia faba. The sequence continues at coordinate 1,221,144,443 of OX451740.1, forward strand.
ACTGAAGTCCCACTCTTCCAAAACATTTGCCAGGTGTTCTGACACGGACGCCCATGTCAACTTCTGCAATATTCCTTCACCTCGCCCGTGCAGCATTCTTTCTGACACAGGGTCGTGTCAGGTGACACGGCCGCCTGTGTCAGGTACTGTATTATCGAATGGAACGCTTTTGAACTTGTCAGTTCCACCACTATTCTTGTGCAATTTCGCCCAGACCTAAAAATACCAAAAGAACCACCAGACCAAGATTTCAAAAGTACCTTATTTAACAAAATTTAAATTGACAAAATGTAAATAAACAAAAATTGAGAAAATTAAAATACGCGACGAAAACAGTAAAAAAAACTAGCTAAAGTGTTACCAAATATGTGGTTTCGTGCCGGATAATAGATAGACAACCAGACAGAAATGTGACTGATCATGGTCTTCATCAACAATCCAAATGGTACTTTGGGTAGTCGGAATTTTGTTGAGAATCCGGGAGGTGCTCGGGATGTGATCTAGATTCTAATGTCGGTCTGAACATTCATAATGGTCAGCCTGTAAATCTCGGCAATCGTGTAGGTAACCAATGTATCCTTGTAATTCAAGTTGTAGGGAATCCTCCTCCACCTACTCCTGTTTGCCATAGTATTGAACAACTTGTTGTATCACTGAGGCCTGTTCGCATTCCTGCTAGGCCAGTGGAAGATGATAACTGGGAAGAATTGATGTCTAATGTTGATGAGCCAACAGAATCTGACAAGAAGTTGCATATTATTGAAGAGCGGACGCGCAAGTTTAAAAGTCAAGGTGCAGTGGGCTTTGACATGTCTGATTTGGGCTTATTGCATGGGGTGAAGATTCCCCCAAAATTGAAAGTGCCTGATTTCGTGAAATACAAAGGAACTTCATGTCCAAAGACCTATGTTAAGTCTTTCTACTAGAAGATTTCTCCATATTCTAATGATGATAAGCTATTGATGCACTTCTTTCAAGAAAGCTTGACAGGTGGCCCACTCAAGTGGTACATGCAGTTGAGAAGCAGTCTCATCCGTACATGGAGAGAGTTGGTTGAGGCTTTTGTTATGCACTATCAATATAACACTAACATGGCTCCCCCAAGAACCCAATTGCATAATTTATCCCAGAAGCAGGAAGAGTCTTTTAAAGAGTATGCCCAGAGGTAGCGAGAGATGGTTGCGAAGATTCAACTGCCCATGTTGGAGAGGGAGATGGTGGAATTTTTTAGTAGTACATTATAGGGCCAATACTACACCACTTATAGTACATCAAGTACTTTTGCCGAGATGGTAACACATGGAGAGCGAATAGGTATAGGAATTAAGTTAGGAAAGATCCAGGATGTTGTTGCTGGAAATAATTATGGTAATACTAAGAATTCTTTTGGTGGTCACCAAAAGAAATAGGAGGGTGAATCCAGTGTGGTCTATTCTCGAAAAGTGAAAGGCGTATATCAGGTTTCAGATCATCATATTGCTGCTATTACAATTCCATCTGTTGTGCCTCAGAGGAAAGCTTATGTGGCTAAGGAAGGTAATCAGCAAGGACAAAGGCGTCCCCCTAGGATGTTTGATGCGCTTCCCATGTCATATGCAGAGTTGTTACCTTAGTTGCTTGAGTTGAAGCTAGTTGAGTTATGCCCTTGGAAGGTTGATCCAGAAATATTACTAGCTCACTTTGATGCTAATGCCCAATGTGATTACCACTATGGAATGCAGGGGCATACTATTGAGAATTGATATGCTTTCAAGCACATTGTCCAAGACCTATTGGACTCTCAGGCCATTAACTTTTAACCCGCGCCCAATATTACAAATCAGCCTTTGCCACCTCATGGAGGTGCCACTGTTGGCGCCACCGTGGAAGATGAAGATTTGAATTTGATTATGGATGTTAATCAATTTTCTACACCTCTCTCATTTGTGAAAGAACAGTTGTCGAGTAAAGGAGTATTCTTGGGCTATGGGATGGACTGCGCAGATTACTTGAGTCGACCAGAGGGTTTTCAAATGTTGAAGGATGCAGTCCAGGATTTGATTACCAAGGAAGTTCTGCAATTTGATTGCGTAGTTGTTGATACTAAAGTTGGTAAGGATGAGGTTGATGTGATAACTATTCCTGCCAAGGAAAAGGCCATTCATGTACCTGTTACAATTCTGGTTCCTTCCAGAAAGCCACCAATAACCATGACCATGCCCGGGCCAATACCGTATGTCAGCGACAAAGCAATTCCTTGGTATTACGGTGGTGAATGTTATCAATAAGGGAATAAACTTGTTACTCAGAAGTCTGAAGATGGCAAGTTTGAAGAAGAGGAGTCTGAGATTCATGACATCGTTGGTGAAAGTAGGTTTACCCGCAGGGATCGAATTTTCTCTCCACCAGAACAGCCTGAAAGTAGTGTGAATGCCACAACTAAGGCTAGAGACAAGCAGATTGTGGTCAATGGTGATATGTCGGGGAAAAATCTCCGTGTTCCTGCTTTTGATGTTGAAATGGCTAGAGATGTAGCCGAATTTATGAGGTACATCAAGAAAAGTGATTACAAGATCATTGACCAGTTGAGTCATACACCCTTAAAGATATCAATTCTTGCTTTACTCAGAGATTTGGAATCCCATATAAATTCATTGATGAAGCTATTGGGGACTTATTTCGTTCCTCAAGAGATATCTGTGAATTAATTTGAAGGGACTAAGAATAGTATTTATGCAAGTAATAGGCTTGGTTTTATAGACTTTAATTTACCCCCTGATGGGAGGAAGCACAATAAAGCACTGCACATCTCCATGGAGATTTCAAAGACTGCCTTATCCCTAGTGCTGGTTGACACAAGTTCCTCTCTCAATCTTTTGCCAAAGTCCACTCTCATGAAGCTTGATTATGATGGGTTTTTTTAGGCCAAGTCATTTGATTATCAAAGTTTTTGACAGGTCAAAATTGACATTGTTCAAGGAGGTCGACTTGCCGATCAAGATAGGTCCTCAGGTGTTTTAAGTCACCTTCTTTATCATGGATATTAACCCTTCCTATTATTGTTTGTTCGGCCTTCCATGGATTCATGGGGCTAGTGCTGTCACCTTCACTATGCACCAAAAGTTGAAGTTCCTGTTGAATGGGAAGGTGTTCACTGTTTGCAACGAAGAGGATTATGTTGTCAGTCATCTGAGTTCCTTTTTCTATGTTGAGGTGGAAGGAGAAATCCATGAGACTCCATGCCAAGCTTTTGAAACTGTGCAATTTGTCAATGCTCTTCACCAAGAGGATAAAAAGCCAGAGGTCTCCATGGCATGTTATCATCGGGCACAAATGATTGTTCAATATGGTCATCCATAAGGCTGGGGAAGAGTGTTGAATCTCCCTACTCAGACAAATAAGAAAGGTTTAGGCTTCGTGGTTGGTCGAAGCGTGTCAACTGCTACTCCTCTCAAGATTCAAGGTATTTCTCCGCCAATTCAATTTGTTAGTAGTGGGGTTATCCATGAAGAAGCTCATGCCGTGAGTGAGGATGGTGATAGTAATTGCAAGTAGGATAAGTGGGTCCGTCCTACTATGCCGGCTAAAGAGCTTGCTAACTACTTTGTTGATGACGTCATTGAAGTCACCCATTATGAAGAGTAATTTTCTTTTATTTGTTATCATGCAATAATTCATACGTCCTTCCTAAGATGTAGTGAACATGCTGTAAGGCTACGATGTTTTTCATTACAAATTTATCATCAATAAAGGACGTCTTTTGCATTCAAATATTTCGCTCCCTGTCTATCTTTTAAATATTTGGCAAAAATGTGGGTTTTTTATTTTTCTTTTTTAATCAAAAACTAAAAATATAAATAAAAATAATCATTCAGATTATGTTGTAATGCATGTAATTTAATTTAATTTAATTATTTATTTAATTAATTTATTTTTGGATTATTTGTGAAGTTGCGAGATGTTAAGAATTATGGGTATGGGTTGTTGGATTATTATTCATTAATTAATTAGTTGATTAATAATAATTATAATGTTGGGATTAAGGGAATATTTATATAATGTTGGAATTATGCTAGTGGCTGCAAGTAGTAAAGTGGGGGTGTGTAGGTTAGATACAACAGGATTGATATATAAGGCTAAACTGATACAAGGGATTGTTTTAGTTGGTGTTTAAGAAGCTCTGTACGTTGACCGAAAGAGCCGCGTGGAAGAGGAGAAAGCTGCTCGATGTCGAGCAGAGCAAAGTAAGGATTCCAGCTGGAGCTTTGGTTGAGCGACCCTCAATCCAGGTAAGGGTGGGGTTCTGACCTTATAATGGGACTTATGATGTGTATTACGTGGGAGTTGGTCGTTTTATGATTGTTGTGCGTTGATGTTTCTGATCTGCTAGTGAAGTTGCTTATTTATTCATGTTATGGCCATTGGGTAGTACTGTATGACCGTTTAATAAACATGTTATATGAAGTTGCCCGGTTGTGTGTTATGGATGTTTTGTGTATCTGCGTGACTTCCTATTAAATCGATGGATAGGTTAGGATAATGATTACTAGTCGTGATGGTTGTTATGACGTTAGGTTATTCCGAGCAGTTGGTAGGAAAAGTAGTAAGTTGTTGAAGTGATCATTTTAGGGATGTTTCAGCGTGACTGTCTTGTATGTTTGAAGAACTTGTTATAGGAAATATAGTTGTCTGTTGTTGTGTTATTCCGAGCGATTGGCCGGAAGTTATGAATGGTAGTGGTGTGGTCGTTAATATGTAGTAGCGTGTCTATGCTGTTGGCCGAACTAGTGGTCGAGGAGGATCCTGATGGTGTTAAGAACCGAGCGGCATACTAGGCTGCGAGGCATGTTAGGGGGTATGTGTTGGATTGTCGAGTAGTACTAGGTTACAGGACATGTCGAGGAGCATAAGTGGGTCGTTATCCTGTTTTCCCTTGTGTGTGTCGAGGAGTATGGCTTAGTTTTTAGGCTGCCCTAGTTGATATACATGTCGAGGGGCACGTAGTTCCCTATCCATTTTTGCTCTTACATGTTGTGTTTTGGTCATTAACCGTGCATTGTGAGTTAAGGTTAAGTTGCTGTTTGATTATGTTAATGATTAAATCATTGATTGATGTGATATTCTTATGGCCAATGTCGTTTTAGGTTGAGTTGTTGTGTTGTTATGATTGTTATTGTGAATTCTTGTTGATAATGCAAAGTTGTAGGGAGTTTTAAATGATGATGAATTACCTCTATTTACTGGTAATAATGGTGATGTGGTCTTATGCCTTGCGATGGATGATGATTGTTGTGAGTATGTAATAGTGCGTTCATTGAGTCATATACATTTGCATACTCTGTGACAACCTGGATTGGCAAACTGCGAATAAGGCTTATGCCTTGTTGATGCCTCTATTTATTGGCAGATTTTAATATGGGAGTTCTACTCCATTTGTACCATATCACTTGCATAAAGATGAGTTGCATTCTGCGTTGCATTTCGAGTTATTGTGTGATTAATTTTAATTGCGTTATGTTGGTAAGGATATGAGAAGTGGTGAATATGTATGAATTGATTCTCATGTTTTACTTATCATGCGCTATATTACAATGTTCGATATCTCACCCCTTCTGTTTGATTGTTACCATGATGTTGGTAACGTGCAGGTAATCTAGAGCGAAGGCGGTTTACCTTCAGTAGTTTGAGTTGGTGTCATTTCTCTAATACGTAACACTCGAGGGGATGAACACTTGCTATTTATTTGTTGTTATTATTTCAGTTGATTGAACTTTAAGTTATTGTTCATTAAATGATTGCAATTTGAAGTTGTCTTAGTTGGACAAAGATGTTATATTCCTTTTAGTTAAATATTATGACTCCGCTGCGTAGTTATGAATGTTGTTGTTTCTTTTTAAGATAGAATTATGTTTGTTGTTGGTTCATCCAAGTTTAATGTGTTATGTATTGGTAATGAATGCCGTTTTTTTAAGTTGAATTTGTGGCATCTTGATTCAGTTGTAGAATTTTTATAACTCTGATTTATATATATATTATCAGGTAGAATTTGGGTGTTACAAAGTTGGTAATCATAGAAAAGTCGGTCTGTCCGACCAAGTTGTAGAGTCGTAGTTTCTTTGACAATCGAGTATTGTTAATTTGAGTTCTAACTATTCTTTATGTTGTAGTGATAAGTTGAGATGGCTGCAAGGACTGATGTTGCATTTGCTGTTACTTTAGAAGCAATGGCGCATGCTATGGAGAATCAGTCGAACATTGACGGAAATGCTGGATCTCGTAGTTTGGCAACTTTCCAGAGGGAGAATCCACCTAATTTCAAGGGTAAGTATGATCCTGATGGAGCATTGGATTAGTTGAAGGATATTGAGAAGATCTTTTGTGTGATGGACTGCACTCCAGCGCATAAGGTTCGATATGGTACTCATATGCTAGTAGTTGAGGCCGATGACCGGTGGCTAGAGACGTGTCAGTGGTTGGAAGATGCAGGTGAAAATGTCACTTGGGCTGTGTTTCGTAGGGAATTTATCAGGAAGTATTTTCCTGAAGACATTCGTGGTAAGAAGGAAATTGAGTTTCTCAAGCTGAAGCAAGGGAGTATGTCAGTTGTTGAGTATGCTGCAAAAATTTTTGAGTTGGCTAAGTTTTATCCGCACTATAGTGAGGTTAATGTTGAGTTTTCAAAGTGAATCAAGTTTGAGAACGGGTTGCGCCCAGAGATCAAGAAGGCACTTAGATACCAGAAGATTCGTGTCTTTTCTGATTTGATTGATAGTTGCAGAATTTATGAAGAGGATAATAATGCTCACAACAAGATTATCAGTGAGAAGAGGGGTAAGCACCAACAGAATTATGGTAAGCCTTATGATTCCCCAGCTGGTAAAGGTAAACAGAAAGCTTCTCATGGTACGAGGACTAGTGGGGGAGATGCTCCTGCTGGTGTGGTTTGTTTCAAATGTGCAAAACCTGGGCATAAGAGTAATGTGTGCACTACTGAGGTGAAGAGGTGTTTCCGTTGTGGTAAGAGTGGACATATTATATCTGAGTGCAAGCATAAGGAGGTGATTTGTTTCAATTATGGTGAAGAAGGACACATTGGTAGTCAGTGTCAGAAACAAAAGAAGGCGCAAACTAGTGGTAAGGTATTTGCTTTGGGTGAGGATCAGACGACTACTGAGGACAGACTCATCAAAGGTACATGTTTCATTAATAGTACTCCTTTAATTACTATTTTTGATACATGTGCTACTCATTGCTTTATTGGTGCTGATTGTGTTGAAAGATTGGGTCTTATGTTGTCTTCTTTGAATGGAGAGATGGTCGTCGACACTCCAGCCAAGGGGTCAATGACTACTTCTTTTGTATGCTTAAAGTGTCCTTTGTCGATTCTCGGCAGAGACTTTGCTGTTGATTTGGTTTGTTTTCCTTTAAGAGGGTTGGATGTGATTCTGGGTATGAACTGGTTAGAGCATAACTATGTTCATATTAACTGTTATAACAAGTATGTGAGGTTTTCTACTCTTAAAGAAGAGGAAGATAGTCTATTGTCTGCTAGACAGTTGCGACGGTTGATGCAAGAAGAAGCTCAAATGTTCTCGTTGATGGTGTCGCTATCTGTCGAGAATCAAGCTATAATTAAGGAATTGCAGGTGGTGCGTGAATTTCCTAATGTTTTCCCTGATGAAATTCCTAATGTACTGCCAGAGAGAGAGGTTGAATTTGCTATTGATCTTGTACCTGGTACCAGACATGTTTCTATGGCACCATACAGGATGTCTGCATCTGAATTGTCGAAATTAAAGAAGCAATTAGAAGAGTTACTTTAGAAGAGGTTTGTGAGGCCAAGTGTATCACCATGGGGAGCTCTAGTGTTGTTAGTAAAAAAGAAAGATGGAAGTATGAAGCTTTGCGTGGATTATAGAAAATTGTATAAAGTGACGATTAAGAACAAGTATCTGCTTCTAAGGATAGATGACATAATGGATCAATTGGTGGGTCCTCGTGTGTTTAGTAAGATTGATTTGAGGTTGGGTTATCATCAGATTAAGGTGAAGGATGAAGATATCCAGAAGACAGCTTTGAGAATGCGTTATGGACATTATGAGTATCCGGTGACGCCTTTTGGTGTTACTAACACGCCGAGAGTATTCATGGAGTACATGAATCGCATCTTTCATACTTATTTGGATCGGTTTGTAGTGGTGTTCATAGATGACATTTTGATTTACTCTAAGTCAGACGGAGAGCATGCAGAACACTTAAGAGTAGTATTGCAAGTTTTGAAATAGAAGAAGTTGTATGTAAAGTTGTCTAAGTGTGAATTTTGGTTAAAGGAGGTTATTTTTCTTAGTCATGTGATCTCAAGTAGTGGCATTGTTATAGATCCATCGAAGGTGGACGCTGTGTTACAATGGGAAACTTCAAAGTTGTCTACCGAGATTAGAAGCTTTTTGGGATTAAATGGTTATTATAGAAGGTTTATCGAAGGTTGTTCTAAGTTGGCACTTCCGTTAACTAAATTGACTTGTAAAGGTAGAGCTTTTGTGTGCGATGTTTAGTGAAAATAGAGTTTTATAGAATTAGAGAAGAGATTGATATCGGCTCCGATTTTGACATTACCTAATCCAGAAGAACCTTTTGTGGTATATTGTGATGCTTCTAAGATGGGTTTAGGAGGTGTGCTTATGCATAATGATAAGGTAGTTGCTTATGCGTCAAGGTAGTTGAGGACTCATGAAAAGAACTATCCTACACATGATTTAGAGCTTGCTGCAGTTGTTTTTGTGTTGAAAATTTGGAGGCATTATCTTTACGGTTCTAGATTTGAAGTGTTTAGTGACCATAAGAGCTTAAAGTATCTATTTGATAAGAAGGAATTGAATATGAGACAACGAAGATGGTTGGATTTGTTAAAGGATTATGATTCCAGTTTGAATTATCATCCTGGAAAAGCGAATGTAGTGGCTGATGCGTTAAGTAGAAAGATTTACATATGTCAACAATGATGGTTAAAGAGTTGGAATTAATTGAACAATTTAGAGATATGAGCTTAGTTTGTGTAGTGACACCGCGAAGCGTTATGTTGGGAATGTTGAAGATTAATAATGATTTTTTGGATAGTATCAGAGAAGCTCAGAAGTTAGATGTGAAATTGGTAGATTCGATGGTTGGGATCAATCAATCTAAGAATAGTGATTTTAAGTTAGATGTGAAAGGTGTGTTGAGATTTCGTAATCGAATTTGTATTCCTGATGATGCGGAGATTAAGAAAGTGATTCTTGAGGAAAGTCATAGAAGCAAGTTGAGTATTCATCCAGGAGCTACAAAGATGTATCAGGATTTGAAGAATTTATTTTGGTGGCTTGGGTGGAAGAGTGATGTGGCTCGGTTTGTGTATGCATGTTTGACTTATCAGAAGTTGAAAGTTGAACATCAGAAGCTTGCAGGGTTGATGCAACCGTTAGAAGTTCCGGAATAGAAATGGGATAGCATTTCGATGGACTTTGTGACGGGGTTACCTAATACTTTAAGAGGACATGATTCAATTTGGGTGATTGTTGATAGGCTTACGAAGTCGGCTCATTTTATTCCTATTAACATCAATTTTCCAGTATCAAAGTTGGCAGATATTTTCACTACTGTAATTGTAAAGTTACATGGTGTAATTTTGTGCATTGTGTCGGATAGAGATCTGAGGTTTACTTCATATTTTGCAAGAGGTGTTGGGTTCTAAGTTGAGGTTTAGTTCGGCGTATCATCCTCAAATGGATGGTCAGACAGAAAGAACTATTCAATCGTTGGAGGATTTGTTGAGAGCATGTGTTCTTGAGCAGGGAGGGTCGTGGGATACTTATCTTCTGTTGATAGAGTTCAATTATAATAACAGTTACCATTCTAGTATTGGGATGGCACATTTTGAGGCATTGTATGGTCGGAGATGTATAACTCCTTTATATTGGCATGAATTTGGAGAAAGTGTAGTGCTTGGACCTGAACTTGTTCGTGAGACTATTAAGAAGGTGAAGTTGATTCGAGAAAAGATAAAAGCTTCCCAAAGTAGAAAGAAGAGCTATCATGACAAGCAAAGGAAAGACTTAGAAATTTCAAGCAGGTGAACATTTCTTTTTGAGATTTACACCTGTAACCGGTGTTGGGAGAAATTGAAGTATAAGAAGCTCACTTCTCATTTAATTGGTCTGTATCAGATTTCAGAAAGAGTTGGGAATATTGCTTATAGAATGGCTTTAGCGCCTAATCTTTTGAATTTGCATGATGTGTTTCATGTGTCACAATTCCAGAAGTATATTTCAGATTCATCTCATGTAATTCATATGGATGATGTGCAAGTACGAGATAATCTTACTATGAAGACAATGCCTGTACGAATTGCGTATCATGAAATGAAGACTCTAAGAGGCAAGGAGATTGCTTTGGTGAAAGTAGTTTGGTTAGGAGCTTTCGGGGAGAGCATGACTTGGGAGTTGGAAAGCAAGCTGCGGGGCTCCTATCCTGAGTTGTTCGAATGAGCTAAATTTTTTAGGACGAAAATATTCTAAGTGGGGGAGAGTTGTAATGCCCGTAACTTAATTTAATTATTTATTTAATTAAATTATTTTTGGATTATTTGTGAAGTTGCGAGATGTTTAGAATTATGGGTATGGGTTATTAGATTATTATTAATTAATTAATTAGTTGATTAATAATAATTATAATATTGGAATTAAGGGAAGTTTATATATTGTTGGACTTATGCTAGTGGTTGCAAGTAGTAAAGTAGGGCTGTGTAGGTTAGGCTCAATAAGATTGATATATAAGGTTAAGCTGAAACAAGGAATTGTTTTAGTTGGTGTTTAAAAAGTTTGTATGTTGACCAGAAGAGCCGCGTGGAAGAGGAGCAAGCTGCCTGGTGTCGAGCAGAGAAAAGCAAGGATTCAGGCCGGAGCGTTGGTTGAGCGAACTACAACTCAAGTAAGGATGGGGTTCTGACCTTATAACGGGACTTATGATGTGTATTACATGGGAATTGGTCATTTTATGATTGTTGTGCATTGATGTTTCTGATCTGCTAGTGAAGTTTCCCGTTTATTCATGTTGTGGTCGTTGGGGAGTACTGTATGACCGTTTAATGAACATGTTATATGAAGTTTCCCGGTTGTGTGTTGTGGATGTTTTGTGTATCTGTGTGACAACCGATTTAATCGATGGATAGGTTAGGATAGTGATTACTGGTCGTGATGGTCGTTAGGACGTTAGGTTAGTCGGAGCGGTTGGTTGGAAAAGTAGTAAGTTATTAAAGTGGTCATTTTAGGGAGGTTTCAGCGTGACTGTCTTGTATGTTTGATGGACATGTTATAGGAAATATAGTTTCCTTTTACTGTGTTATTCCAAGCGGTTGGCTAGAAGTTATGAATGGTAGTGGTGTGGTCATTAAGACGTAGTAGCGTGTCTATGTTGTTGGCCGAACTAGTGGTCGAGAACGATGCTGATGGTGTTAGGTACCGAGCGGCATATTAGGCTGCGAGGCATGTTAGGGGTATGAGTTGGTTTCTCAAACAGTACTAGGTTGCAGGACATGTTGAGGAGCATAAGTGGGTCGTTATCCTGTTTTCCCATTTGTGTGTCGAGGAGTATGGATTAATTGTTAGGCCGTCCTAGTTGTTATGCATGTCAAGGGGAACGTAATTACCTATCCTTTTTTGTCCGTACATGCTGTGATTGAATCGTTGATTGATGTGATAGGCTTATGCCCAATGTTGTTTTAGGTTGAGTTGTTGTGATTGCTATTGTGAATTCTTGTTGATAATGCGAAGGAGTTTGAAATGATTATGAATTACCTTTATTTAGTGGTAATAATGGTGATGTGGTCTTATGCCTTACGATGGATGATGATTGTTGTGACTATGTAATAGTGCATTCATTAAGTCATATACATTTGCATACTTTGTGACGTCCTGGATTGGAAAACTGCAAAGAAGGCTTATGCCTTGTTGATGCCTCTATTTATTGGCAGATTTTAAGATGGGAGTTTTGCTCCGTTGGTACCACAGTTATTTGCATAAAGATGAGTTGCATTTTGCTTTGCATTCCGAGTTTTTGTTTGATTGATTTTAATTGCATGATGTTGCTAAGGATTTGAGAAGTGGTGAATATGCATGAATTGATTCTCATGTTTTACTTATCATGCGTTCTATTATAATGTTAGATATCTCACCCCCTTCTGTTTAAATGTTACCCCGATGTTGGTAACGTGCAGGTAATCTATAGTGAAGGTGGTTTACCTTCAGTAGTTTGAGTCGGTGTAGTTGCTCTGATATATAACACTCAAGGGAATGAACGCTTATTGTTTATTTGTTGTTATTATTTCAGTTGATTGAACTTTAAGTTGTTCTTCATTAAATGATTGCTATTTGAAGTTGTCTTAGTTGGACAAAGATATTATATTCCTTTAAGTTGAATATTATGACTCCGCCGCGTAGTTATGAAAATTGTTGTTTCTTTTTAAGATAGAATTATGTTTGTTGTTGGTTCATACAAGTTTAATCTGTTATGTATCGGTAATGAATGTTGTTGTTTTAAGTTGAATTTGTGGCATCCTGATTCGGTTGTAGAATTTTTATAACTCTGATTTATGTTTATATTGTCGGGTAGAATTGGTGTGTTACAATGCCCCCCGTTAATCCCAGAAATTGTCAAGAATGATTATGCTATGGCTCTTTATGACTTCGAAAGTACAATCTATTAAGCCGAAGAAGAAGCTGAGGAAGATTGTGAACTTCCGGGAGAGTTAGCTAGATTGTTGAAGCAATAAGAAAAGGTCATTCATTCGCACCAAGAGACTACTGAGCTGATCAACTTGGGTACCAAAGAGGTCCAAAGATAAGTCAATATTAGAGCCGCTTTAAAAGACAATCTCAAGTGAATATTGATTGAAATGCTCCGTGAGTGTGCATATATCTTTGCTTGGTTTTATGAGGATATGCCTGGGTTGGATACAGATATTGTTGTACACAAATTGCCTCTTAAAGAAGAGTATCCTCCTTTTAAACAAAAGCTTCACAGAACTCATCCTGAGATGTCTAAGAAGATCAAAGAGGAAGTTTAGAAACAGTTTGATGCTGGTTTTTTGAAGGTGACTTCTTACGCGTCGTGGATCGCAAATATTGTACCAGTACCTAAAAAGGACGGTAAAGTCAAAATGTGTGTGGACTATAAGGACTTGAACAGAGCAAGCCTTAAAGATGATTTCTCGTTACCATATATTGATATTCTAGTTGACAATAATGCTTGTACTAAAGTGTTATCCTTCATGGATGGATTTTCTGGCTATAATCAGATCAAGATGGAACCAGAAGACGTGGAGAAAACTACTTTCATTACACCTTTGGTTTGAAAAATGCAGGGACAACTTATCAACGTGCAATGGTCACTCTCTTTAATGACATGATGCATAAGGAGATTGAAGCGTATGTCGATGATATGATTGCCAAATCCAAAACAGAAGAGGAACATCTTGTCCACTTGTTGAAACTATTTGAAAGGTTAAGGAAGGTCAGACTAAGGTTGAATCCTAATAAGTGCACATTCGGGGTGAGGTCAGGAAAATTATTGAGCTTTATTGTAAGCGAAAAAGGAATTGAGGTTCATCCTAGTAAGATAAAACCTATATAAAAATGTCTGTTCTGAAAATAGAGAAAGAGGTTTGTGGTTTTCTCGGGAGATTTAACTACATTTCTAGATTTATCTCTTACCTTACAACCAATTGTGAACCAATTTTCAAATTGTTGAAAGAATACCAGACGGACAAGTGGAATAACAATTTCCAAATGGAATTTGATAGAATTAAATAATATTTGTTGGAACCTCCAATTATTTCGCCTCTGGTTGAAGGTAGGCCCCTGATAATGTATCTAACTCTGTTAAAGAATTCAATGGAGTGTGTATTGGGGCAACATGATGAGTTTTGTCAAAAAGAGCATGCAATATACTACCTTAGCAAAAAGTTTACCGACTATGAAATAAGATACTCACTGCTCGAGAAAACTTATTACACTTTGGCAATCGTTGTTCGCCAACTAAGATAGTATATGTTGACTCATACTACTTTGTTGATCTCTAGGATGAATCCAATCAAGTACACTTTTAAAAGCCAACTCTCACGGGAAGAGTAGCCCATTGGCAGATGATTTTAACTAAATATGACATCCAATATACTACCCAAAAAGCTATCAAAGGTAGTGTGTTGGCTAATCATCTTGCTCATCAGCCCATGGAAGACGACTATCATCCGATGAAGTTTGAATTTCTTGATGAAGACATCATGTACATATGGGATTGTAACATCCCAGACCCATAAGAAGTACCCAAACTAGGATCACAATGGATCATGGTGGTCGATGGATCCTCCAATGCATTGGGTAATGGTGTCAGTGTTGTGATTACTTCTCCTGAAGGTTTCCATACTCCTTTTCCCGCCAGAATTTGCTTTGATTTTACAAACAATATGGATGAGTACGAAGCTTGTATCTTTGGGTTACAAGTTGCTATTGATTTGTGAATCAAGATATTTGAAGTATATGGGGACTCTGCTCTTGTGATTAATCAAATCAACAGAGATTGGGAGACTCGTCACCCAAATTTGATTTCGTATCGTGAGCATGTGTTGAAGATAACCCCTTATTTTGATGAGATTACTTTTAATCATATTCCAAGGGAAGAGAATAACTTGGCAGACGCCTTGGATACTTTGTCATCCATGTTTAAAGTTAGATGGGCAAATGAAGCCCCCTCTATCACCATTTTGAGGTTGGAAGAGCCAGCATTTTGTTATGAAATAGAAGAGGATGTTGTTGATGAGAAACCATGGTTTTACGATATCAAGAGATATCTTGAGATGAAGGAATATCCAGAGGATGCTTCTGTCACTAATAAGAAGACTCTGCAGAAATATGCAGCCAAGTTCTTCCTCGATGGAAATTTTTTATACAAAAGAAACTATGATTTTGTTTTGCTCAGATGCGTGGATAGACACAAAGCAAATAGGATCATAAAAGAAATTCACGAAGGTTCCTTTAGAATGCATTCCAATGGGCATACCATGGCTAAGAAAATCTTGAGAGCAGGTTATTATTGGTCAACAATGGAAAACGATTTCTACAATCATTCCATGATCTGTTACAAGTGTCAGATCTATGCTGATAAGATGCATGTGCCGCCTAATCCTCTGAATGTCTTGACTTCACCTTGACCCCTCGCAATATGGGATATTGATATGATTGGTCGGTTTAAGCCGAATGCTTCTAATGGGAACCGCTTCATTATAGTGGCCATCGATTACTTCACTAAGTGGGTCGAAGCAGCACTTTATGCTAACATCACTAAGCAGGTGGTTGCTCGTTTCATCAAGCATAATATCATTTGTTGATACTGGGTTCCCGAGAATATTGTTACCGACAATGGGTCGAATATCAAAAATAAGATGATGAAAGAGATGTGCGAAAGCTTTAAGATAAATCATCACAATTCTTCTCCTTACCGTCCTAAGATGAATGGCGCGGTTGAGGCAACTAACAAAAATATTAAGAAGATTGTGCAGAAAATAGTTGTCACCAATAAGGATTGGCACGAGATGTTTCCATTTTCTTTACATGGTTATCGTACCATTGTGTGAACTTATATTGGGGCAACCCCATTTTCGCTTGTTTATGGCATGGAAGTAGTCCTTCCTGTGGAAGTGGAAATTCCTTCTTTGAGGATAATGACAGATATACAGCTGGATAAGGCTGAATGTGTCCAGAATAAATTTAATCAGCTGAATCTCATTGACGAGAAGAGATTGACAGCTATTTTCCACGGTAAGTTATACCAGAGGACGATGAAGAAAGCTTTCGATAAGAAGGCACGTCCGCGGAATTTTCAAGCTGGTGATCTCGTGTTGAAGAGGATCTTGCCTCCCAATAATACTGATGCCAGGGGTAAATGTGCTCCTAATTATGAAGGACAATATGTTGTAAAGAAATTCTTTTCAAGAGGATCTATGATGCTCATGACTATGGATGGAGAGCTTTTCCTTCACCCCGTCAACGCATATGTAGTTAAAAAGTACTTCGCAAGAAATGGCTGCTGAGTTAACTAGCTCAGGCAAAAAAGCCATCCCGGCGAACCTAAGCGAGCCTAGGTTCTGGAAAAAGTTAGGGACAAAAGAAAGAGTAAATGAGTGAAAAATAATCTTACACCCGCTAAGTTGAATATGTCAAAGGAAATTTAGGAAAAAAAGGGTATCCCGTTGGATTGAAAACCCGGAAGGTAAATTCAGGAAAAGGTTAAGGATTAAAAGCGAATACTATAATTTGTGTTGCATATGTAGTATCAACTTACATTGTTGTTGGGTTGGCTGGAGAAGAATCAGTTCAATTAGGTTATTTTGAAAGCAAGATACTAAGGAGCTTTGAGGTCATAAGAGCTATAGCAGAGTTATACTCGATAAAACCGCACTCACATTGCCTTCTTTGTTTTCTCCTATGTATGCTTTATATGCAATTGCCTCTTTTCAGGAATTGTTTCTTAATGTAAATGCCTATTTACAGGCCAATCAATCAACAAAAGTGTTTTTTTGAATTGTGCCAATTTGTTTTTATTTTATTGTTTTAATTGCAAAAGACGTTCAACATTTTTGATAAACTTTGCATTTAAAACATTAAAATCTTTATAGCACATGATACCGGTAAATGAAATTGCTTAGAGTTTCAGGTGTCTGATATGACGGTTAGGGAAGACATCCCATACCAGGGCATGTTGTTATGATTTACGCGTTGTGCAGAATGGGATCCAATACCCCCTGTGAATTCTCATTTCTACTCATGACAGAATCATGTATCCTCAAAAATGTTGTACCCTCGCTTGAGTATGCTCTTCCTCTTCATTGCAGTTTGTTCATTATGGTTTTATTGAAGGATTATTGACATCCTCCCCTTGAAGTCAAAATTCTATGGCTTCTCCAGTGATATTAGCCCTTGTCTTTCCCTTGAAGTACAATGCTACTCCTCAATGAAGTTTTCACTCTCTTCCCCGGTGCAATCTACTTGCATGGGATTTTTCTTGAAGAGTTTCCCAGATTACCCATGGGAGATTCTTGTTTGGTATTCCCATGGAGGCAAATTTTTT
This sequence comes from Vicia faba, assembly GCA_948472305.1. Lineage (NCBI taxonomy): Eukaryota > Viridiplantae > Streptophyta > Magnoliopsida > Fabales > Fabaceae > Vicia > Vicia faba. Next base: position 1,221,161,579 of record OX451740.1, read on the forward strand.
CTGCTTGATTTGAATTGATTTCTGCTCCCCAGTACCAGTCTTTGGTGATGTGAAACTTACAGAAATGATTATCTCCAGTGCGTTTGATGTGATCATTATCTGAAGCTTCTCTGTTACTCAATGGAAAAGGTAGTCTTTTATCCCCAGTCGAAGCTGAATTTCAGAATTATTCTGGATTAATTCACCTTTATCCCCTAATGAAGCTTTCTCTCCCTAGTGTGGTGTGCATAATGGTTCCATTCATAACTCTTCCATCCCCGATGGTAGAAGGTGTTTGAGATATCCCTAGCAGAGCTTCTATCCAAAGATGCTTGTTCCTTCTCAAGTGAAGATTTCCATCTTGGCGGTGTTCTCCCCAATGAGGTTGATGTTTGACTCCCCATGAAGTTTGTTTTTCCCTAGGGAATTTTTTCCTATTAAGTTTCTTGAAGATATGATTCATCATCAAGCCTGCTTATTCCCTAGTGGGTCAGGTCACTGGATTTTTCTGAAGAAATAGGCATTAACGTTTGTTGTTCAAGGGTATATTATCCTCAATAGGGGAATATTGCTGGAGAGTTCCCCAGTGAGGGTTCCAAATTTCAAGTTATAGTTCAGAGGTTTTCTTTTCTTCCCCAAGTGGAGTTTATTGCCTTTATTTGTCATCACCAAGGTTGTCTCAATAGAATTATTTTTTTTAAAGAATTTGTATGATCCCCAGTGAAAGTTTCTATTCCCAGCAAAGTTTTCCTCATCTAGAGGGGATTGGATTTGTTCCCCAGGAAGTTGAAAGTTTAATTAGAGTTCAAGATTCTTTCAGAGCTACGATGTATGTTAGCATTTTTTCCCCAGGAAGTTATTTGCCTAGTGATAGCAATCTTCAAAAGTTGTTATGTCCAAATTGTGATTCCCCACTAAAGTGCAGAAGATCAGATGTGCAAAGATCTTCGTTCGTGAATTCATTGTCTCCTCAACAGTCGATTATGGACGTATTTTCCCCAGTGCATTTCTAAACATGCATCATTTCATTGCATGTACCAAAATACGTAGCATTTCCATTTGAATGGAGCATTACGCTATATAAAATTCAAACATGCATGAGTATAAGCCAATCGTGTTCACCTTTAGTAACAGGATTGTTATGCGCTCAGATTTGATTTATCTCCACATCAAGCCTAGGCTGATCCTATTTTGTTTCCCCAATAGAGTCTGTTTGATTTACCACCGGTCGGGTCTTTGGTATCTTCCATTTTCCCAGTGAGTTCTTTCCCCAGGAATCCTCCTCGGTTGGTCTTATTTCTTTGTAAGTTCGCCTTCGATCGGCGTTCTATTCAGAGTCAATGTCACCTTGTATCCCCAGAAAGTCCTCCTTTGGTCAACATTCTCTATCCAAAAGTCTACCTTCAGTTAGTCTTCTTTTCATTATGGATTTCTCCTTTGATCAACGTCAATTTCTTAGGAGTATACCTTTAGCTAAGCCTCCTTGTTGTTTCTCCTTTGTGCACGCATCCTTTGTTAAGAGTCTACTTCAATCAATCTCTTACTTATTTGTGTCTAACTCTTAATAGACATGTATATTTTACCTCCAGTCCGTCTTCATTCGGTGTTCTTTCTCCAAGAGTCTATCTGCGATTAGCCTTCCTTCTTTGATATCTTTGGTTGAAATCGATGTGTTAGATATCTTCCTTCCTCGATATATCCGGTTGAGATCACTTTGTTAGATCTCTTCCATTTCTGATATCTTCGGTCGAGTCCGATGTGTTAGGTCTCTCCCTTCTTTGATATCTTTGGTTGAAGTTGATGTGTTAGATTTCTTCCTTCCTTAATATATATGGTTGTGATCACTTTGTTAGATCTCTTCCATCTCTGATATCTTCGGTCGAGTCCGTTGTGTTAGGTCTCTTCATTTTTTGATATCTTTGGTTGAAGTCGTTGTGTTATATTTCTTCCTTCCTTGATATATCTGGTTGAGATCACTTTGTTAGATCTCTTTCATCTCTGATATCTTCCGTCGAGTCCGATGTGTTAGGTCTCTTCCTTCTTTGATATCTTTGGCTAAAATTGTTGTCTTAGATTTCTTCCTTCCTCGATATATCCGATTGAGATCACTTTGTTATATCTCTTCCATTACCGATATCTTCAGTCGAGTCCATTGTATTAGGTCTCTTTCTTCTTTGATATCTTTGGTTGAAATCATTGTGTTACATTTCTTCCTTCCTTGATATATCCAGTTGAGATCACTTTGTTAGATCTCTTCCATTTCTGATGACTTCGGTCGAGTCCGTTGTGTTAGGTCTCTTCCTTCTTTGATATCTTTGGTTGAAGTCGTTGTGTTATACTTCTTCCTTCCTTAATATATCTGGTTTAGATCACTTTGTTAGGTCTCTTCCATCTCCGATATCTTCGGTTGAACCGCTTTGTCAAGACTGTTCCTTCTTTGATTTCTTTGGTTGAAGTTGTTGTATTAGATTTTTTCCTTCCTTGATACATCTGGTCGAGATCACTCTGTTAGATTCCTACCATCTCCAATATCTTCGGTTGAAATTGATTTGATAGATTTCTTCCATCTTTGATATTCGTTTGAGATCTATTTGACAGATTTGTTCCATCTCTTTAATCCGATACATTTATCCCCCAATAACCCCTTTAACCCTAAAAGCAAAAATAAAATAGTAAATACAAAAACCCAAAAATATAATAATAGTGACTAGCTTCGGAGTGCAAATTTTTGGGTTCTTTTAGTATTTTATCTTCTTCCACCTTGAAAGTTCGAAAGGCTGGCGCCAATCTCACCTTCAGGTTTAAGACAGATAAATAGGGGCATATGTTGCACCCAAAAATATGCCCCCTTCATTTTAGCTACATGGCTTATGCTTCATCATACATACTCATACATTCTCATGGTAAGGATTATGGTATCTTTGTTCCCAAGTTCTTATACAGGCTATAAAAGATGTTTGTTTGGTCAATCAGTGAAAAAGACTTAATTCCATGCTTCTCTATATGTTTATAAGCACCAATGATTGAAAGATTGGGTGCCAATTTTGAGTGAAAGAAGTTCAATTGATCAAAAGGGGAAAAGTAGTCATTTTGACATAAAGTAAACCAAAGTCATAGTTGACCAAGTGGACTTTTAGTTAACTATTAAATCAAGTATCCTCTTTTAATAATTCATGATCATTGGTGTCATAAAATCAAAAGAAGAGGTCAAAATGGAGATAACTTGTTCAAGAAGCAATTTGGATATTTAGAAAATTTTCTAAGTCCTTAAGTCTCTATAGTACTAAACTTTGGACATCTATAACTTTCTCATTTTTTATCCAATGAAGGAAACACTACAAGCTTGTAAATCTTTAGAGAAAACCTACAAGATTGTCAATGTGTGTTCAAGTCTCAAAATGAGGTGTCAATTTGTCTTCTCATTGGCAAGTCATGCATGTATTTTGATCAAACATGTGGTGTGCCAAACGTATGAGCTTAATTCTTCAAATCTAAGCATCAATTTGAAAATATAATAAGAGAACCCTAGAGTTTGCCATGAGAGTTGATTATTAATCTTTGGATCACTCAAAATGGCCAAAGGTTGAGTGAGATGTGAGTTCTTAAAGTTGGTACCATGACCTGGTCAAACATGCTTCCATGCAGGCCCATGCACGCGTGTGCAGTCTTCCTTACCTAGTATCACTTTTTTTTCTCAACTTCTCCCCAAATTGAGAAATTCAAAGCACCATGATGATCTACATGGAAAGAACTTTTTAAAGGCCCCTTAAGCAAAGAAATTGCACGAGTCAATTGGGATATTTTCAAGTTGAAACTTAGCATGTCATGAACCATGTATGCAGCATATCAGATTTAGTTTTTTTTTGCACATGCTCTTGTGTAACATGTTGTGCACGCCTCACATTCTCATTTATTTCCCTATAAGTGTCCAAAACGACTGCAAGCTTGAACATTGAGAGCTCAAAATGCAACAACTAGTGAAATTATCTCCAACGACTCTAAATTTGAAAAAGATCTTAATACCCTTGCAAAACTTCTTCAACACACTTCGCTGGCTCTATATAAGCTCCTCTTCATTCTCATTTCAATGAAGCTGGCTGAACACTCACACAAAATCTCTGGAAATTATGCTCGAGGCTCAATCTTCTTCTTGAAACAATTTTTTTTCTTTGCATTTTCTCTCAAATTCTTTGCTCTAAGCTCTAATTTATGCACAACTACACTGCATTAAAGTGAAAGAGAAAGGATCATTAAATTTCTTGCAAGTTCAGAGGCATAGAGTGAATTTAATTTTAATTCACTCAAGGTAAGTGGATTCTCAAGCTTCGATATGAACTTTCACTTATGTTTAAGATGTAGAGCTTGTATGATAGCATAGTTGGCCATATCTTAGATCTGATGAGTGTGTTGTACCCCAAAATTTGCCCTCCCATATTTCTCAAAACATTTCAAGAAAAATTCACAAGTCCAACCCGGCGCGTCATATTCAGGTGTTCTTTCGCCAAGATATCTTTGATAATGTATTCTCAAGTTCAGGTTTGGCTCAAGAGTCAATTCTTTAAAGAAGGTATCCGAATGTGTGAGTTTTCTCGAAGAAATATGGTGAAGAAGTGTGTTGAAAGTGCAGTTTTTACGCGCTAAAAAATTCATAACTTGAAGATCGTGACTCGTTTTGAACCCGTTCCGGTGGCCAAAATTCCGTCTTGACATTATCTACGTTTTCATCTCTCACGGATGGAAGCCAATTTCGATCTGAAGGTCTTCAAAAATGTGGGTTTATCATGTATTTTCGTACAGAAAATTTGTGACAGAAGTTTATTTGCGTCATGTTCAGAAAATCATAACTTGGTCGATTTTCATCGTATCGAGCTGGTTCCGGCACCAAAATTTCACAAATTGAGTTGGATACATTTTCACAGAAGGTATTGAGTTCAAACGGTATTCAAAAGGCCTTCTTTTTTTGCTCAGAGTGCGTGACACGCTGAAAATCCTGAATGTTGAATATTATTTCATCTGGGTCGAAACTTCGAAAATTCATAACTCAGTCAATTTTTATCGGATTGGGCTCATATTTTTACACAAGGTCACTGACTCATAGATCTACAACTTTGCTTCAAAAGTCGAGACCGGATTATGCTCCTATCAATACCAGTTTTTTATTGAAGAACGTGTCAGAGTCGACACTGGAGCCCAAAATAAGTTTGTCTGAGCTGAAACTTCAAAAATTCATAACTAATTCACCGTTTATCCGATTGAGCCGATTTTCGGACAGGAGTTAATTCTTGATATCGGCTACATTTTGTTTTCACGTTTCAACTTCAAAAATTGCACTTAAGTCCCTGCGATTTAGCCTAGAAAGTGACGAACTCAAGTGAACATTGGAGGCCCAATTGCACATTCAAAGCCCATTTTCTTTACCCTAATTTCCATTATATAATCACCTTCTTTTCACATAAACCAAGAGGAAAAAAAAAGAGAAAAAAACCTTGCCACAACACTATCAGAATATCAAATTCTTTCAAGAACCATAAAACCTTGAAATCCTTATTATAAATCCTTCTCTCACTACAAACAAGTCATCCCAGTTACCAACCAACATCTCACTACAAATAAGCCATCTCAGTTACAAACCAACATCTTACTACTTCTTCAGTAAGGGTAAGGCTGACTTGATCTCCATGATCAAAAGGGCATAAAAGCATTCATGTCACTACTTTTTCAGTAAGGGTAAGGTTGATTTGATCTCCAAGATCAAAAGGGTATAATCATTCATACATGCCATATTGACCTAAACATTAAATTTCTTCATATATTGGCTTTATTTGTATTTTATGATATATAGTAATTTATTTAATGTGTTCATAAGATTCAACGCTGCAGATTTAGACAGGATCCCGTGCAGGTTCATTAAGGAACGTTGAGGCCAAAACACAAATGGCCATAAGCCAAAATCCAAATGGCCAAAACGGAACAGCTTACACATGACACCAATACATGGCGAGACAGACATCCTGAGAAGGTTAAGGAACGTTGAGGCCAGAACACAAATGGCCAAAAGGCAGAACACAAATGGCCAAAAGCCAAAATACAAATGGCCAAAACAAAACAGTTTACACATGACGCCAATAGCTGTTTCACTCCTCCAATCAGGCTCGTATACTCCTAAACTTTCTCTTTATTTGTATTATGTTCCTTTAATTAATTAATCGTTATTCTTTTTATTAATCACTAACCAATTAACATTTTTTCCTAATAAAATCAAAAACACAAAAAATATTTTATTTATTAAAATTAACTTCGTCACTTTTATTTTTGTAAATAAATTAATTTAATCAATTTAGCTTTAATTAGATTTAACTTTTAATATTTTTTGCAATATTTAAAATCAATTTAGAATATTAGGTTTTTATTAGCATTAATTCAATTTATTTTATTAAAAACTCAAAAATCCAAAAATATTTTCATTATTTAATTTAATTTAATTGTTCATTTAATTTAATTCCATTTAATTCAAAAATAACCAAAAAAATCACTTTCTTTCAAAAAAGGGTCAAAACCCCAAAAAATTCGCATCCGATTTAATTTCCCGCACGCGATCCATTTTTCCCTATTATTGTACTTGCTTCCGGAATGTAATAACTTTAATTAGGACTTTATCTATTTATTGCTTTATTTTACCTTCCGCAATTTAAGTTAAAGGGTTTGTTTTTGACGATGTAAATACCCGACTCCTTGTAATAGCGTAGATTCAATTTTCCGCAATTTACTTTCCGCAATCATTAACTGTTAATTATGCATGACAAGACTTGTATGAAGAATAAAATCAACCCGTAGCTCACAATGATGCATGCAAAGACAATTTAACATGAAACCTGACACACATGCACATGGCACTCTTAGGGTACGCCTCACTGGTTGCCTCGAACGTGGTCGTCAAGTATAGGGTGTTTTAGTGGTCGCCCTCCTGTCTAAGATCCAGTTGCCTCGAAAAGGTTGCCTCGGATAAAAAGTATCTAGGACATTAGGGTTACCGCTAAGGCGTCCTACTATTGCTTTGGTGACCATATTGTCCCCATAATTGAATTGACCCGAACACCTCCAACGATGGTGCTGCCTACCTCTCAATGGTGGGATAGCACTATCTAAAGGACTCTTACACAGCCTAATTCCTTAGAGTAGGTAGATCTCATGGGTACTTGCTCTTTTCAAAACAAACAAACATCTTTTCACACTGACACTTTCTAAATGTTTTCAAACAAATTTTTCATACACTCTTGAGGACAGATACAAGAGTTACTTAGAAATTTTTCAAACGAAACTTTTTCAAAACCCACACACACTTGAAAAGCAAACATCTTTTGAAAACATAAGAGCAAGTACCTAAGAGCCCATGGATAACCATGGATAGAAAGGGTGCTAACACCTTCCCTTTCTATAAATCTACCTCCCGAATCGAGAAACATTCTCAAAAAAGGAATTTTGCTGTGCTTTTGTCCTTTCCATGTTGGAGAACATAAAAGATGGTGGCGACTCTTGCTTATCGCGACATTTCGCGAACCAGCTTAAAAAACAGTCAGTTCTATTTCCACCGATCACAGAACTGGCGACTCTGTTGGGGACTATTATAAAAGTGAGGTGTACCTTAGGATTATACCACTCTTATGTTTTCAATTGCTTGCTTTGTTTGCTTTAATATTTATGGGCTTGCCTTGGAGTTTCATAGATCCTAACCCGGATCTGGGGGATACCTTTAGAAGTAGCAACAAACTGTGAGAGAACTGTGCGGGGTATACCGACACGGTTGAAGCAGTTGCTACGTTGATGTGGCACTTTGGTGAATACCGGTAACCCTTGAGTCAAGTCAAGGAGAGTACGAGGCCGCCGCGTGGTGTCGTGAAGCATCAACTGATCTAGAACCTTACTTGACCATCCTGGCCTCTTTAGGGGTAGTGAGATGACCGACTTTGGTGCAATCCGAAGTTGGTAGATACTCGATACTACACTCATTAAGGGTTGTTTTCTTGGAATATTTTGGTCGCCAGTTAAGTGGCTAAATCAAAACAATGAACATAGAAAACAACCCTATGATATTAAGATTCTTAGAACCCGGTTACTTTTGATAGGACAGGTTGAGCCCACCAACTTCAAGAGGGTAGTACCTAGACCTCATGCTGGCCTAAAATCTAAGGGCTCTCTTGTGTGACTTGTGTGCCTTCATACTTGAACTACTTGCATACTTGTTATCTAACAACACGAGTTCCTTGCAGGTTTTGTTTACAGTCCTTAATTGGGACTCATTACAGGGCCTACTTACATCACTCCATGCATAGCATAACATGATACCATTGCATGCATCCTGCATAAAGATTAATCCATTTCAAGGATCTCAAGGGTATGTGATGCAGGTGATGATGAACCAACTGTCTAGCAAGGGGAAAAGGGGATTTATTTTCCTCTAGCCAAGGTTGATAACTTGAGTCAGGGGCTATGACCCACTCGATATGGTGAGCTTTGACTCTTGAAGAAGGACTCTCAAACAACATGAAGTTCCTTCAATCAAGCAACCAAATTCAACTTCTAACCAGTTTCTCTGTTTACCCCGCGAGATCCTTGAAAACATTGCATGCATACATACATATCATTGCATTTCAGGTACCCTTTTGATAGGTCACTTACCTTCTTCGCTGTTTATTTCAGCAATGGCTTCCCAACAAGACAACCAGGATCTTCATGCTCAAGAGACTCGGTTCGGGGAGATCCTCCTAAATCTATCCAAGGGACAGGAAGAGCTGAGAACACTCCTCATGGGGACTTTGGTCAGGAACAGCCCAGAAGATAGTAAGGATGAACGGCTGAAACATCTGCAAGCTGAGGTGGATACAATGAGAACCCAGATGCTGGGGAAGATGACTCTCGTTCAAGACTTAGCTCAAAGACAAGAAGAGCTCAGGGTTCTCGTCAACAAACTGCTTCGGGATAACTAACTAGGGCAAACATCTAAGGTTGGAGAGCCAGTCACCATCAAATTCCCTTTGAGACAAGAAGACAAGGGAAAAGCTCCTCAACTTGCTTCAGGGTCACAAATCCAGCATCAACCTCACCAGCTTCAGCAAGACATTATGAAGCAAGTAGTCAGGGTTGGAGACCAAACCAATAATCAGCCTCCAAGAAGTCAAAGGTTTGGTTCAACGAATAGGCCTCTCCAAGCTGCCACCACTTCACAGGTCCAACCACAACCTCGCCCAGAGCAACGGGTTGATCAGAGTAAGCCCCGAAGGCAATTTACCAAGCTCAACACGTCGTTGTCTCAAGCTTTACAACAACTGTTGAGGTTGAATTTGTTAACTCTAAGGGCTCCTCCCCGGAATCCCAACATCTCTTCTCCTACTTATAATCCCAATAGAAGATGTGCATACCACTCTGATAGCCCGGGGCATACTACGGACAACTGTTGGGCTCTGAAGAACAAGGTCCAAGACATGATTGATGCCAAGGAAGTCCATTTTGAAGCGCCAGAGACTCCAAACATAATCACTGCTCCTTTGCCAAATCACTGAAGGCTTTTGTTTTATTTGAATTTCTGAGTTGTATTTTTCTTTGCTTACACAAACAATTAATGTCATAGAAAACTCTTTTATTCCATTAATGCATCGCATATGTCTGTTTTGAATTAATCCAATTATATTCACTATATTCAAATTGCTTTCATATTTTTTGTGATGATCAACGCTCGGTTAATAATTCTAAGCCTCTTGAGGGAGGATGACGAAAACGATACCGCCATCTTTACAGTATGCTTTTGAACAGACCCTGCTGATGAGGTACATGCATTGTTTCAAATCCTAAACACTGGAGTTATAAGGAAGATAATCCCTCGTCAACCCTTGGAGCCAAAGAAGTAGGAGTTTTCCTTTTCGAAAATTAAAAACCTTAATTATAACCTGGGGCAGGGTAGTTTTCTTAGTTGATCCAAGTGCACAATGAATGGCACCAAAGAAGTCCTTACAAAACAAGAGACAGTGATGGTTCCGAATAACCATAAAGACAGGCAGTCATTATCTCTCAGAAATAAAAGCCCAATAAGTCAAAACCTATGAAGGAGACTTACAAAACCGGGGCATCCCACTGACTGTAATAGAAACAGTTCAGGCAAAAAACAGGGATAATAATAATCAAAAAAGAAAGAGGTCCTACAAACCCTCAACAAAAAATAAATGACTGCCTATTCAAAATAAATTGTCAATATCCGAGCCATCATTGGAATATCAGGACAAAGACTCAAACAAGGTCTAACGCACGATCAACTGAGTTTAGGATTGAAGAACATCACGAAGAGCGGGTGGGTACAAATAAAATTTGAGCCTTTATCCTTTGTTTCTTAAACCGTGAACCATGCCACGTTATAACCCTTAAAAGTCCTAGCTGAAGCATGGGTTGGTTCGAAAGCATACTGTTACAAAGGTATCCTGACTCCTTAAGGTTTACGGTAAAATAACGAGTTGACATTACATATTACAAAAAAATCACTTGTTTTATTAAAAACTGTATTTTCAAAAGCTTCAAGACAGACATAAGCTTTGCATTTTTAACATAACTTTGTTTGCATATGACTTTTTGTTCGAACAACAAAGAAATTCGCACGAAGAATATCTAGTGAACAAAAGAACTTCCAACCAAGGGGGCAGACACGATCATTGTCCATCATCTGGGGCAGTTAAGTCAAGATTCAGGGAATCTCTCAAAGGCCAAAAGCCTGGGGCAGATCTCCGTTGGAATCACTTGGGGCATCAGGCATGAATTCCAGCGACAAATCTAGTACGATTAAACATCTTCTGGTAATATGACGACACAACACTACTGACAGTAACGATTCCCTGCACTCTGAGAACGTGGACATAGTCGAAAAAATACTACGCATAATCAAAGACCCGCTAGGTTGACACACCTAGGCAAAAATAAGGGCTTCCCGGCGAACCAAAAGGGTTCGGGCAAAAATAAGGGATGAAAATGAAAAAATTTTGTACACCCGGCAAGTCGAAAACCTGAAAAGGCGGCTTGGGCAAAAATGGGTATCCCGGTGGACTAAAAATCCGAAAGGGCGGTCTAGGCAAAAGTTAGGGATCAAAAGCGTACGACTATGTCCCGTCATCTCGTCACTTGCCTACCAGAAGAAGATTTGTCAATCGGCAGTTATCGAGCACCTCATAGGCCTTCTTCTCCTGCAGAAACTGGGGCAATAAGAATTGTCCGAACTGTACAAGCTGCTCTGTCCACTGAGGTACCAAGGTAATTTCAGCTGAAGAACATGACCAAGATACCTTCACTCCCCGCAGAGTAAGACAAATCAGCAATACTCTCCCCAAGAAGAGTTGGTCTCCCATAAGCCCTAAAAAGGCACAGTATCTCCAGCAAGTCAGCAATACTCTCCCCCGAGCAGAGTTAGTCTACTGTCAACCTTAAGGAAGTTAGGCATCCCCAGAAGATCTCAACATTCCCCAGTGGAGTATACAGATATTCCTCTACAAGCATCCCCGACAGTCTTAATCTAAGATTGTTCCCCGGCGGAATACCAGACATCCAGTGGAGCCTCTCCCCAGTACAGTCCAAAAGTTTCCCCAGGAGAGTTAAATCAATCTCCCCAGTAGATTCTGGAAGCTTATCCCCAGTAGATTCTGGAAGCTTATCCCCTGCAGAGCACCAACGTATCTCTCCCCGACCATGTTCAGAGGTTATTCCCCACCAGAGCTTATAATTGGGTTATCCTCAGCAAATTAACAACGGAAAGATCGTCCTCAGCGAAGTTCTTCCTATCCCCAGCGGAGTTCATCAAATTCCCCAACAAAGCTTATCAACGGTATCCCCAGCGGAGTTATCATCAAAATCTCAGCGAAGTATCTCTCCCCACAGAGTAATTCCCCGCAGAGTAATCTCTCCAACAAGTTTATTCCCCAACGGAGTCATCTTCTCCTACCCGTTTATTCTTGCAACCATCATCCCCAGCGGAAACGAAGAACTCCACTCTTCAAACATCAGCCCAGGATTCAACTTCCCGGCATTCGTCAAGGATTTATTTTCCTAGACGAAAATACATTCATAAACATATCACATTCCATACATCCTGCTTACATACATGATAAAGTGCATACGACACGATCTCGTTTTGAGAACATCATGACATCATGCATTTCATACATCATGACATTGCATACAACTAATGTTTTTCCTTTTCAAGAAAAGGTCAATCCAAGGATGATTACTATCAACTGTCGCAATTCCAGATTCAATACCTGTATCCAGCCAGGGCATATCTGTGAGTGATTGATTGTAGATTCGATACATGTATCCAGCCAGGGCATGTCTGCATGAAGAGTTTAGAGATTCGATACCTGTATCCAGCCAGGGCATATCTGTAGACGACTAATTCCAGATTCGATACCTGTATCTAGCCAGGGCATATCTATGAGTGATTGATTGTAGATTCGATACCTGTATCCAGCCAGGGCATGTTTGCATGAAGAGTTTAGAGATTCGATACCTGTATCCAGCCAGGGCATATCTGTAGACGACTAATTCCATATTCGATACCTATATCTAGCCAGGGCATATCTGTGAGCGATTGATTGTAGATTCGATACCTGTATCTAGCCAGGGCATATCTGCATGAAGAGTTTGAAGATCAACACCTATAACAGGCCAGGAAATTATATTTCTTTCTCAAGTACGCAAGTTCTCGCTAAGGAATCTCTTACGCGATCGACACCTTCAGATGGCATCTTTAAGCCCATCTCCATAACAATCCATTACACTTCCAAAGAGCATCTATAAGCCCATCCTCCTATCCACTACACTTCCAAATGGCATCTATAAGCCCATTCACAACGCTGATACTACTCCATGCGAGTGCAAATTTCTGGGCACTTTAGTGTTCAATCATCTTCCACCTTCGGATCACGAAAGGCACGCAAGCCAATCTATATCCTCAGGTCTAAGAAGATTGAACAGGGGCAACTGTTGTACCCCAAAATTTGCCCTCCCATATTTCTCAAAACATTTCAAGAAAAATTCACAGGTCCAACCCGGCGCGTCATATTCAGGTCTTCTTTCGCCAAGATATCTCTGATAACGTATTCTCAAATTCAGGTTCGGATCAAGAGTCAATTCTTTAAAGAAGGTATCCGAATGTGTGAGTTTTCTCGAAGAAATATGGTGAAGAAGTGTGCTGAAAGTGCAGTTTTTACGCGCTAAAAAATTCATAACTTGAAGATCGTGGCTCGTTTTGAACCCGTTCCAGTGGTCAAAATTCCGTCTTGACATTATCTACGTTTTCATCTCTCACGACTGGAAGCCAATTTCGATCAGAAGGTCTTCAAAAATGTGGATTTATCATGTATTTTCGTACAGAAAATTTGTGACAAGTTTATTTGCGTTATATTCAGAAAATCATAACATGGTCGATTTTCATCGTATCGAGCTGGTTCTGGCGCCAAAATTTCACAAATTGAGTTGGATACATTTTCACAGAAGGTATTGAGTTCAAACGGTATTCAAAAGGCCTTCGTTTTTTGCTCAGAGTGCGTGACACGCTGAAAATCCTGAATGTTGAATATTATTTCATCTGGGTCGAAACTTCGAAAATTCATAACTCAGTCAATTTTTATCGGATTGGGCTCATATTTTTACACAAGGTCACTGACTCATAGATCTACAACTTTGCTTCAAAAGTCGAGACCGGATTATGCTCCTATCAATACCAGTTTTTTATTGAAGAACGTGTCAGAGTCGACACTGGAGCCCAAAATAAGTTTGTCTGAGCTGAAACTTCAAAAATTCATAATTAATTCACCGTTTATCCGATTGAGCCGATTTTCAGACAGGAGTTAGTTATCGATATCGGCTACATTTTGTTTTCACATTTCAACTTCAAAAATTGCACTTAAGTCCCTGCGATTTAGCCTGGAAAGTGACGAACTCAAGTGAACATTGGAGGCTCAATTGCACATTCAAAGCCCATTTTCTTTACCCTAATTTCCATTATATAATCACCTTCTTTTCACACAAACCAAGAGGAAAAAAAAAGAGAAAAAAACCTTGCCACAACACTATCAGAATATCAAATTCTTTCAAGAACCATAAAACCTTGAAATCCTTATTACAAATCCCTCTCTCACTACAAACAAGTCATCCCAGTTACCAACCAACATCTCACTACAAATAAGCCATCTCAGTTACAAACCAACATCTTACTACTTCTTCAGTAAGGGTAAGGCTGACTTGATCTCCATGATCAAAAGGGTATAAAAGCATTCATGTCACTACTTTTTCAGTAAGGGTAAGGTTGATTTGATCTCCAAGATCAAAAGGGTATAATCATTCATACATGCCATATTGACCTAAACATTAAATTTCTTCATATATTGGCTTTATTTGTATTTTATGATATATAGTAATTTATTTAATGTGTTCATAAGATTCAACACTGCAGATTTAGACAGGATCCCATGCAGGTTCATTAAGGAACGTTGAGGCCAAACCACAAATGGCCAAATGGCCAAAACGGAATAGCTTACACATGACACTAATACATGGCGAGACAGACATCCTGAGAAGGTTAAGGAACGTTGAGGCCAGAAAACAAATGGCCAAAAGCCAGAACACAAATGGCCAAAAGCCAAAATACAAATGGTCAAAACAAAACAGTTTACACATGACGCCAATAGCTGTTTCACTCCTCCAATCAGGCTCGTATACTCCTAAACTTTCTCTCTATTTGTATTATATTCCTTTAATTAATTAATCGTTATTCTTTATATTAATCACTAACCAATTAACATTTTTTCCTAATAAAATCAAAAACACAAAAAATATTTTATTTATTAAAATTAACTTCGTCACTTTTATTTTTGTAAATAAATTAATTTAATCAATTTACCTTTAATTAGATTTAACTTTTAATATTTTTTGCAATATTTAAAATCAATTTAGAATATTAGGTTTATATTAGCATTAATTCAATTTATTTTATTAAAAACTCAAAAATCCAAAAATATTTTCATTATTTAATTTAATTTAATTGTTCGTTTAATTTAATTCCATTTAATTCAAAAAAACCAAAAAAATCACTTTCTTTCAAAAAAGGGTCAAAACCCCAAAAAATTCGCATCCGATTTAATTTCCCGCACGCGATCCATTTTTCCATATTATTGTACTTGCTTCCGTAATGTAATAACTTTAATTAGGACTTTATCTATTTATTGCTTTATTTTACTTTCTGCAATTTAAATTAAAGGGTTTGTTTTTGGCGATGTAAATACCCAACGCCTTGTAATAGCGTAGATTCAATTTTCCGCAATTTACTTTCCGCAATCATTAACTGTTAATTATGCATAACAAGACTTGTATGAAGAATAAAATAAACCCGTAGCTCACAATGATGCATGCAAAGACAATTTAACATGAAACCTGACACACATGCACATGCCACTCTTAGGGTACGCCTCACTGGTTGCCTCGAACGTGGTTTTCAAGTATATTGTATTTTAGAGGTCGCCCTCCTGTCTAAGATCCAGTTGCCTCGAAACGGTTTCCTTGGATAAAAAGGATCTAGGACATTAGGGTTACCGCTAAGGCGTCCTACTATTGCTTTGGTGACCACATTGTCCCCATAATCGAATTGACCCGAACACCTCCAACGATGGTGTTGCCTACCTCTCAATGGTGGGATAGCACTATCTAAAGGACTCTTACACAGCCTAATTCCTTAGAGTAGGTAGATCTCATGGGTACTTGCTCTTTTCAAAACAAACAAAACATCTTTTCACACTGACACTTTCTAAAAGTTTTCAAACAAAATTTTCATACACTCTTGAGGACAGATACAAGAGTTACTTAGAAATTTTTCAAACGAAACTTTTTCAAAACCCACACACACTTGAAAAGCAAACATCTTTTGAAAACATAAGAGCAAGTACCTAAGAGCCCATGGATAACCATGGATAGAAAGGGTGCTAACACCTTCCCTTTCTATAAATCTACCTCCCGAACCGAGAAACATTCTCAAAGAAGGAATTTTGCTGTGCTTTTGTCCTTTCCATGTTGGAGAACATAAAAGACGGTGGCGACTCTTGCTTACCGCGAAATTTCGCGAACCAGCTTAAAAAACAGTCAGTTCTATTTCCACCGATCACAGAGTGCTTATATTGATTTTGAGGTATGAATCATGCTCTGCAATTCATGTTCAAACTGTTTGACACTGGGATTTCATGATCAATTTATGTTTTGCTCTTGCAAAAATTGAAGAATCTAATAGCGTATTCTTATTCCTTGCAATCTCTTGATGAACTTCGATGTTTGGATAGTTAGATTTGGTGGAGAAACAAGAGAGATCGATAGATCTGAAGTAGCTTGATTGAATTTTATTTCTACATGTTCATAACATGTTATTTCCAGTAATTTTCACGCGCGCTTTACTCCCTGATTCATGAATCATTTTTTTAAATCTTTGATCCTACATTAATATACTCAATGAGATCTTTAATTTGATCCCAATTTTGTGCGTTTTCATCAAGAAATTAAGGAGAAATCATTACCTGAATCCAGCATGTTAGACTGAGCAGGGCATGACTCGAGCTCAGGAATCATTACATGGCGCGCGCTAATTGAACATGATTTGAATATCCTTTACAGCACGTTTTGGTTTTAACAGGTGTAATAGATTTTAGTTTTTATTTTTATTTTTAATACGTTTTTACTTGTTTTTTAATTTTGTTTCAATATTTTCCCTCACCCGATCGCTTAGCCCAATAGTTGTGGAACATGTAAAAAGAGAATAAAAACTCATTGTTAGTGGGTTAAGAGGTATCTGGTGCTAAACTTGGAAGGGAGGATTACGGTCTGATCCCCTGCAACTACAATTGGGAAAAAATGGGTTAGACCACCTTAGTTACCAGAACCTCGTGTAAAGGATCAAGGTCACTAACTGGTCGCCTTACTCTGAGTGTGTACGGATAACATGCTTAATGTGATTGCGCCTGAATGAAAAAGAATATAGAATGGGATGAGTGAATTAGGCTTAAGCATAATGACTTGATTCAAATTGGTTTGTATAAGAAAGAGACTTATGCCTACAAAATGTGGATCTGATATTACAATGCTCTTGTTTCTTGTGAATTAGTATCTATTGACATAGCCTCGTCTGAAGTAAAAGTATTTATGCTTATAGTAGCTACGGAGTGTCACTGTTTACTTTCATTTTTCTTGAGAACAAGCAATGTTTCAAGTATTTGAGAGTTTGATGACTCGATTTACTTATGTTTTATTATTGTTTTAGTTCCATTTATAGTGTAATTGATACATAAAATAGCAAGTGTACTATTTTTGCCTAAGTAGTAATGATAGGGAATTTCCCCAGATATCGATCTCGAAGACTGCGTATATTACAGAATTTAACTTGTGGTTCAATTAAACAAAAACTTGCATTTGGTTTGGCTTATGATATAACTTCAACAATTATAAAGATGAAAAGAATGTAAATTATGACTTTTACTAATATGACCAAACATGCTAGGGGTAAGTGTTTGATTTTCCATATGATAACTTTGACTCTTGATATTTTCAACACGTTCATCAACATCAACTACTGATTCTTAAGATTGTCTTTCCCTAAGTCCTTACTGAAAAACCTTTTACTCCTATCCTAATTTCAATGTCCATTTAAAAAGAAGTGATGAAGCCAAACAATTGATTATCAAGAATTTTCGGTTATTATAGGATTTCCCTAGTCCTAGGTGAAATCATCAATAATATAATTGTCTCGAAAACCTTAACACGACTGTCCAACTCTATGTGTTAAGAAAAGTGAAACCTTATTGATCTGATGGGGAAAAAAAGTAAATTATTCTGAACAATTAAATTGATGGAAAAGAACTATTGTGTTGAATAAAACCAGAGATCAATATCGTTACAATGACAAACAGGGACACCCCCTAGCATTGGGGGTTTAGCCTTTCATAGTATTCAAAGAAAATGCAATAAAAAAATTAGACATTATAAGATAAGAGGAATGCTTTGATCTTCAATCTCAATAGCTCTTGAAGATCTTCATTCTCCAAATCCTTGAGAGCTTTATTCCTTCTTCGACAATTATTTCGTACGATCAAAAGTGCCTCTTCATTCGTTAAAACTGCATCAAGTAGTCAAAGTCTTTGGTTATCCATCCGAAAAGTCCAAAACGCCCTTCCAAGTCACACTTAGGGAAGTTAAACAAAGATAACAAATTATCAGCACACAGACCAACACGGCCCGTGTCAGGAGACACAGGTGGCCGTGTTGGTCACCAGACAACACTTCACAAAATCCCCTCTTCAGGATAACTGACACGGTATGTGTCACTTAACATGGGCGCCCGTGTTGAAATTCTGGTTTCTGACCCTGGATCCATTCCTCTTCTTGACACGGCCTGTATTCGGTGACACGAGTGGTCGTGTCATTCTTGCTGAAAACTTCTTGAAACTCCTAATTTCTTGACTTTTCTCGTCTCGAGTCCCTTGAATCTTTCACCTGAGCATGAAATAGTAGAAATAACCAAACGAAGCATAAAACATGAAATAACTTGAAATAAAACTTACAAAAATATAAAATACGGGAAAACTTATGAAACATGAAATCATTCAAAGAGAAGTAAAATACTACACAAAACAATGTAAAATACCTGGATTATCGTCAGACAAGTAACAAAAACATGATGAAAATGGTGACTGATCAACACCCTAAACTTAGCTTGTTGATTTTCCTCAAGAAATGTTAAGGACACATAGAATCGGACACCCCAAATTATCAACATACCATAATACCACTGAGATCTTTTTCAACATGTTATTATTTCCTTCCAAAGTTCTCCACTTTCCTGAATCGATTGTTCTGTCGCACCTTAACACCAAGACAATACTTCACCTGTCAACCTATCTTTCACTCTCACCAAGTCTCTCGGGGTTAGTGTTTTCACTCATAGTTCAAAATATGCAATATCAACTCAGGAGTTTGAATACATTTTAAATTAATTTTACATACACATAACACACACTTTTTGAGGTCTTCAGGTTGTAATGGGGCTTAGGTACGGTAGGATAAACAAAGGAAAAATGAAAACAAATGGTTTTGGGCACAACGTCAGTGTTGTCCTTCTCTGCTTTGTGCTTCTTTTTGCATGGTTTAACCAATGGGATTTTCGAACACCTCATTTTCAAGTTTTTGGTTCTTTAGTTTCACTCAAGTATTTCTTTTGAGCGTTTCTTTGCAATTTAACTGAGTTTCTTCTTTTCGGTAAGTGCTTTTCAATCTTTTTTTTCTTCAAGACATGAGTGTCTTCAATACTTCTCTTTTTTTTCGCACTTACCTATTTTCTCTAGGTGTTGCTACCCTAAACTTGGAGCTTAGCACAAATTCAAGAAAACAACACTTAATTGAGCAGGGCAGAATGTTTTTGGCCATGGGTTATCATAAACTGTGATAAACAAAAAATCGGATACATGCCCAACAGGGTTAATAATGGATAAACATTACAATGGGACGGCTAGAAAGGCTCAGGGGTAAAATAGAAACAATGTGCCTCAATATGGTCATAATGCAGTTATAATCAACTAGAACACACGCCAACTCAAAGTGATAGAGACATACCTGACTAGCTCTCTTGATGAATCAATACGTGTTTGGATTTTTATGTCCTCACCATCTCGGGTAAAATTGACAGATTCCATAATACCTTCCAGATTGGTGTAACTTTCCACTCAGCTCGGGATGCACAGGTTACCTTTGTCGGTCAACTCTTGATAGTTGCGTCCTAACACTCACTCGGAGGTATCAACATCTGGGGTTTGTTTGTAACAAGCATAATAAATGACGTGATCTTCTCATCCATTGTCACTAATTTTCATCGCATTTGTGGACAACAATACCATGATCCTGCACTAACTAACTCAACAACAATGCAAAAACAAAAATAAATAGAATAATATACCAAAGCAATAAGTAAATGTAATAACTATATCCCCCCCACAATTAAACTAAACATTTTCCTCAATGTTTTAGAACAAAATATGGGGAGAAGACTCACAGTGTTCACTGAGGAGAAGGAGGAGGAGGGTGTGGGAAGTAAAACATCAGGTGTTGCATCATAGCATGCATGTCTTCAATAGAATTCCCTTGGCGGGTTTTATCTTCCATCTGTCTGGCACGTTCTATACGTAGATCTCCTAGCTCCACTTGCACCCACGCCCACTGATCATGAGACATGGAAGAGGACCCGTGACCCTGTTGGTCCGAGCTTTGTTGCACCCCAAAATTTAACCTCTTCATTTTATTTACATGGCTTATGCTTCATGATACATTCTCATATATTCCCATTGTAAGGATTAGGGTATCTTGGTTCCCAAGTTCTTCTACAGGCTATAGAAGATGTTTGTTTGGTCAATCAGTGCAAAATAGGATCTCATATCTTCAATCTTTAAACCTTCTCAAGCTACAAGGGTTTCTTATATTGCAACACATCTTATTTTGTCCCATATGATCATTAGAAGTTGGAAATTTGCAAAGTTTGGGGAAGAATCACATTTCTACTATTCATTTCTCAAGATTAGGGTTTTGATCAGTTAAAGAGTTTGAGGCTTGTAAGAGTTAAGAGTGTGAAATATCACCTTTTCATCATTATATAAGACATCTTTGTTCCAAGAATTTCTCAATTTGTCCAAAAGAATGAAGAATTTGAAGATTGGTCATTATCTCCTAGCATAGAGGGCTAAAATTAGGGTTTTGATTTTAATCAGGAAATATCTGACTTTTTGGGCAAGACTTAATTCCATGCTTCTCTATATGTTGATAATCACCTATGATTGAAAGATTGGGTGCGAATTTTGAGTGAAAGGAGTTCAATTGATCAAAAGGGGCAGAGTAGTCATTTTGACCAAAAGTCAACCAAAGTCAAAGTTGACCAAGTGGACTTTTGGTCAACTATCAATTCAAGTATCTTATTTTCATATTTCATGATTATTGGTGTCATAAAATCAAAAGAAGAGGTCAGAATGGAGATAACTTGTTCAAGAAGCAATTTGGACATTTAGAAAAATTTCTAAGTCCTTAAGTCTCCATAGTAATGAACTTTGGACATCTATAACTTTCTCATTTTTTATCCAATGAAGGAAAACTCTACATGCTTGGAAAGCTTGAGAGAAAACCTACAAGATTTTCACTATGTGTTCAAGTTCCAAAAATGACGCATTTTTAAGTTATTGAAGTTAGAAGTTCTGGCCATAAAAAGGGGTCAAGTTGCCTTCTCAATGGTAAGTCATGCACGTATTTTGATCAAACACATGGTGTGCCAAACGTATGAGCTTATTTATTCCAATCTAAGCATTAATTTGAAAATCTAATAAGATCATCTTAGAGTTTTCCTTGGGTTGCTGATTATTAAGCATTGGATCACTCAAAATGGCCAAAGGTTGAGTGAGATGTGGGTTCTTAATGTTGGTACCATGAACTGGTCAAACATACCTCCATGCAGGCCCATGCACGCGTGTGCAGTTTTCCTTACCGAGTATCACTTTTTTTCTCAACTTTTCTCCATCATTTCGACTCCAAATTGAGAAATTCAAAGCATCATGATGATCTACATGGAAAGAGCTTTTTAAAGGCCCCTTAAACAAAGAAATCACACCAGTCAATTGGGAGATTTTCAAGTGGAAACTGAGCTAGTCATGAACCATATATGCAACATATCAAATTTAGTTATTTTTTGCACATGCTCTTGTGTCACATGTTGTGCACGCCTCACACTCTCATTCTTTTCCCTATAAGTGTCCAAAACGACTGCAAGCTTGAACATTGTGAGCTCAAAACGTAGCAACTCATTAAATTATCTCCAACGACTCTAAATTTCAAAAGACCTTCATACCCTTGCAAAACTTCTTCAACACACTTCCCGGGCTCTATATAAGCTCCTCTTGATTCTCATTTCAAGGAAGTTGGCTGAACACTCACATAAAATCTCTGGAAATTCTGCTCGAGGCTCAATCTTCTTCTTGAGACTGCATTTTTTCTTTGCATTTTCCCTCAAGTTCTTTGCTCGAAGCTCCAATTTTTGCATAGCTACACTGCATTGAAGTGAAAGAGAAAGGACCGTTGGATTTCTTGCAAGTTCGGAGGCATAGAGTGAATTTATTTTTCACTCACTCATGGTAAGTGGATTCTCAAGCTTCTATCTGAATTTTCACTTATGTTTAAGATGTAGACCTTGTATGATAGCATAGCTGGCCAGATCTTAGATCTGATAAGTGTTTATATTCATTTTGAAGTCTGAATCGGGCTTTGGAATTCATGTTCAAACTGTTTGACACATTGATTTCATTATCAGTTTTTGTTTTTCTCTTGCAACAATTGAAGAATCTAATAGCGTATTCTTATTCCTTGCAATCTCCTGATGAACTTTGATGTTTGGATCATTAGATTTGGTGGAGAAACAAGAGAGAGATCGATGGATCTGAAATACCTTGATTTAATTTTGTTTCTACATGTTCATAACAAGTTGTTTTCCAGTAATTTTCACACGTTCTTTTCTCCCTGATTAATGAATCATTTTTGAAAATCTTTGATCCTACATTAATCTACTCAATGAGATCTTAATTTGATCACAATTTTTTTCTTTTTCATCAAGAAATGGCGGAGAAATCCTGATCTGAATCAAACATTTTAGATTGAGCAAAATGTGTTAGGGCATGACTTGAGCTTAGGGACGATTACATGGCACGTGCTAATTAAACATGATTTGAATATCTTTTAGAGCGCGTGTTGTACCCCAAAATTTACCCTCCCATTTTTCTTTAAGACATGCTCACAAATGTCTCAAGTACTCAAAGTTACTCAAGGGTTGACTACTCAAACCTCCTCCTACGAAATAGGTCCACAAATAGGGTTTCAAAGGTATCAAATAGTTTTTGTGGTTCATCAAAGGTCTTCAATAATTCTCATATCAAGTTTCAAGTCTTGCATCACAAGTTTGCTCAGTCAATGGCTCAAATGATTAAAAATTAACTATATTGGGTAAAAAGTCAACGGTGGTCAACATACAGTCAAACTTCAATATTTTTGGTCAACACCAATATTTTAAAGTGATATTCATCATTTGATCAAGGGTTGATCATGTTTCCTCAAGGAAATCCCTCAAATCATCAAAGGTCAAAAGTTTCCAAATTAGGGTTTCCTTAGGAAAAGTCAACTGAACTTTGACCAAGAATAAATTTCACATGCTTCATCACCTTTTCCCAAACCAAAGCTCATTTTAAAGGAAATTAAATTCTCTTCAACTTTGTATATGTATGCTCAAGTCTAAAAAGTTCTTCATTTGAAAGATATGAGCTAATACATTACAGGTCATTTCAAAAGTCAACAAAAAGACACTTTTTATCAAGGCAACTTACATCAAGATAAACTCTCCAAATGCAAAAATGATCAAAAGAGAAATTATAGTGGACATCTTGAGATTTCCAAAAATTCCAAGATCATCTACAAAATATGGAAATTGAGCAAGTTATGAGTTGCACAAGTTGGACAATTTTTAAGAAATGCATGAAATCTCAGTTGAGCAAATTTGTGACTTTGGGTTATTGGGCCTAAGTTTTGGAAATCAAATGTGTTCATGACATATTTAAAAACCCTTGAGTGCATTCATGCATTATTTTAGTTTTTTATTTTATTTATTTTGATTTTATTTATTTAAAATCAAAATTAAATCAAATAAAATGAAAGTTTAATTTACAAGGCGTGTAAGGCTTGTGATCTAATCTTTGGAGTCCCAAACAACTCATGCCAACCTGTTACGAACATGACAAAATTGTGTGAGATAGAGAAAGCAAGGAAAATCTCAAGAAAGGAAGTATTTTAATGTGTTTTATTCTTGTCTATTCATGCCATGATTTCTTTATTTATCCATATTGGTTCACCCTCATTTCCCTCCTCTATATAAGTGCTACAAAATCAGGTTAAAAGGACACGAGCTACTGCCTCAAGAGCTAGGGTTTTCAAAACACAAAATTATAAAAAAAGTGCAAGCTTGTATCTCAAAGTTCTAGCCTTTTTCAACCTAAACCAGTGATGAGACATCACTCCTGAGTTTCCCAGGAGTTCCCTCAAATCTATAAGCACGTCCAACTATGCCCAGAACGTCCCACATAGACACACCGATTAGTAAGGTTTAGAAAATTCAAAATCTCTTGACTCATGCATTATTAACTAATCTTGTGTGTTTATATGTGTTGGTGATCATGTTTAGAACTTGATATAACCCTAACATGCAAGCTTGAATTCCTAGATAGGGATTCACCATTTTTGAACCGTGCTAGGGTTTATCATTCGAAACCTATGATACAGAAACTTTTAACCAAAATGGATCCCATATTTGAACTCAGGAGGAAATTTTAAGTGAGATAATATGTTTTGTATGCTTTAATCTTGTGTATTTCGCAGGCCAAAAGAAACCTCCCATCAGAGAAGATGGTGGAATCCACCCTGGGTGGTGGTTTGATGTTTTGACTGTATGCATGGAAAAACGGCACACGCAGATTGGTCCATTTCAAACCAGGGCACGTGCGTTTTATTGATTTCCTGATGTCAACACTTATTTTGTGTTATCTTTTTATTATTCAATTATTACATCAGATGAAATAGCCATCCCAAGGGTAGAAGCATGCGCGCAAAGGCATTGGTATACCAGGGCACGGGTTCGAGCCCTGTCCCTAGTATATTTTATTTTTATGTTTTCTTGTCCACAGATCGGATACAAAGCAGGTACGCGCACGCACCGTGCATCTCACATCCTGACCATCAGATCTCCATGGATTTAGATCCAGCGCCTCAGATGTACGCTCCCCATCATGAAAATTCAAGGGCCATCCTTACCAGATCCAATGTAATGCCCGATAATTTAATTAAATATTTAATTAATTTATTTTTGAATTATTTGTTAAAGTTGTGAGATGTTGAGAATTGTTGGTATAAGTTGTTAGATTATTATTTATTAATTAATTATTTGATTAATAATAATAATAATAATGTTGGAATTAATAGAATAATATAATATTAAGTTATTGGGCTTATTTATATGGTGGTATATAGTAAGTGGGGGTGTGTAAGTTAGGCCCAAATGTGATTATTGAAATAAGGTTAAGCTGATATGAGAAAAGAGATTATGTCAAGTAGATAAGGAATAAGGGTTGGAAGAGAGAAAGAGAACATAGAAGTTGCAGAAAAAAAGGAAGAGAGGCTAAGCTAGGTTCGATCGAAGAATTGTAGAGCGGTCTCCAATCCAAGGTAAGGGTGGGGTTCTGACGCTATAATTTGGTATATGATTAATATTATGTGGGAATTTTTCTGTAAAGTTGTGTAATAGCTTTGGTTTATATGATTAATGGAGGGTATATGATTAATATATATGGTTAATTGTGAAAAACTATTGTCTCTGTAAATTTGTTATTTTGGTGAAAATTGATGTTGATGCAAATATATATTATCTTGGTATGAGACCTATAATCGGAGGAAATTTGGATAATTCTATTTTTGTATCAGTAATAGACTGAAATTTGGGGCTGGAGAACCAGTTGTGCCAAGGGGCACGACGTGTGTGTCGAACGGCACAGAGGCATAAGGAGAGTGTGTCGAGCGAAATAAAGGGGTGCCGATCGGCACCAGGTGAAACAGAGGTATGTGCCGAGTGGCACAACCTGTTTGCCGAGGGGCACATCGTGTCTGTGCTACTTTGTTTTGTCTTTTTCCTGTGTCTGCATGTGTGTCTGTTACTTTAATATTTAGTTACATAAATGGATGTAGCAGAGTTAGAAAATAATGAATAACAACATAGGCTATTTATTAGTAATAGAAGTGAATAATTTGTATATTATAATTAATATTGCAGGTGAGATTAATAAGTAACAGAGTTAGTAAATGTTAGCAGAAAATTAGTAATAGCAGACAACATAATGATAAATTATGGCACCAGTAAATTTATGAAAGTAATAATAGTAGATATTTAGCAAGGATAATTGTAAGGTTACAGAGTTAGTTTTGATACGAAGTATAGTAGTAATAGAGGTAATAAGTATGTTATAAGTTGTTGTGATATTGTTGTTTTAATTGTTAAAGTTGCAGGTGGTAATGAATCATGTTGTATTGCCTCTATAATTGGCAATTATTGAGTTGTAGGCTTGTGCCAATGTTGTTATATGTTGTTGTTATCGTTGTTGCTTTTTAGCATGTTGTCGCATACATAGCATATCATGTTGGGAAATGATGCTCATTAAGTTTGCTTGGATTGGCAAATATAAAATTTGAAGGCTTATGCCTTGTTGATGCCTCTATTTATTGGCAGATTTCTAAGTTGGGAGTTCTGCTCCACTGGTACCACATGCATGTTCATAGTAATAAGTCTCATTCCACATTGCATATTTGAGTTGTTGTGTTGATGAATTAATCGTTATATTTCGTAGATATGTTATTGTGATTGTTATTGTTTATAAGTTGTGAAGTGGTTATTTTGCATTAACTGATTCTAATATAATGTTTATCATACGTTCAATTATATTGTTATATATCTCACCCCATATGTTTGAATGTTACCCCGATGTTGGTAACGTGCAGGTAATCCAGAGTGAAGGCGGTTTACCTTCAGTAGTTCGAGTGAGTGTCATTGCTTTGATACGTAACACTCGAGGGGATGAACGCCTGTTGCTTCTCAATTGATTTGATTTCCCATTGTTGAATTTTAAATTAATTTATTAAGTAAAATGTTGTTTTTAAAGTTGTTTTAGTTGGACAAAGATGTTATGTTATTTATAGTCGAATATTATGGTTCCGCTGCAAAGTTATGAAAGTTGTTATTTTCAAAATATTAAATTATGTTGTCGTTGGTTCATCCAAGTTTAATGTGTTATGTATCTGTAATGAATGTTGTTTTAAGTTGAAATTGTAGCATCCTTATTTAGTTGTTGAATTTTTATAACTCTGATTTTATAATAATTGTCGGGTAGAATTGGGGTGTTACAAGTTGGTATCAGAGCAGGTCGGTCTGTCCGACCAAGTTGTTGAGTCTGTAGAGTAGTGTGACAGTTGAATAATGTTGATGTATTGTTTCTTAGTATGTGTGTACAACACGTTGTCGGTACTTGTTTTCTTTTACAATCAATTATATGCAGGAGTTGGTTTGAAGATATGTTTCAGTTGTAAGATGTTGGTTCAGTATGTTGTTGATGGCAACAGTGCAAGTATTGCTGAAGTTTTGTTGTTTCCTAAATCTGAAGGTGACATGGATTCAAGATTTTGTTTGTTAATCAAGTTGGAGGGCCTTGAGGGAGGATGATCATACACTATTGATGTTTACTTCTCAGAGGATGAGGAGCAATGTAACGTTTGTTGATATACGAGTAGAGTGTGAATCCCTGATGTTTCTTAAGGTGATTATTAAGTAACAAGGATAGTTTTTAGAATATGGAATTAAGAAAGTTGTGATGTTTCAGCGCTGCTGGTGGACTGTGAAGTTGTTGGTTTGGGTCATTGCATTAGATGTCGATTTCTGAACGGTGGTAGAGTGATAGAGCGCTATAGACCTTGTCGTCGGATCCTTGTGAGTGATTGTAAAAGTTGTTGAAGTTGTTGGAATGTTTTGAATCATGAGTCAGAGTCGGAAATGCAAGGAAATGAGTATGATTTCAGGAATGGTAAGTGTTGGTACAGGTACAAAGGAATTTTGTTATGATGTTATCGTAAGGTATGCAATAGTATGTCGCTGCATAATGTCAGTGTTCGCATTTTCAGATAACTACGAAAATTCATATCTTATGTTCTTAGTATCGATTGATGTTCAATTTGAACTTGTAAGGTGATAGAAATGTATTTTATCTTATGATGTGTTTTAGAATATGGTAGATGCATTCCTATATTGAGTGACTCTGAAGTCGTTTACGAAACTAGAGGCTTTTGGGGCATAAATGGTTATTATCGCAATTGTTCGAGACGAGGTCAAGCGTAATATATTTTTGGCGAATAAGTTGAGAAATAAGATGTTCAGAATTAAAAAGGATAGTCGTTCATCATTTCAAGTATGGGATGTTGCATATGAAGAAATTTTTGTAGAACTAAAGAAAAGATTGACGACTTCTCCGGTATTGGTTTTTCCTAATTCGAGTGAGTAATTTGTAGTGTATTATGAATGCGTCTAAGATGGGACTTAGTGGTGTGTTAATGCTGAATGGACGAGTTGTTGCTTGTGCTTCTAGACAACTTATAGTTCATGAGAGGAATTATCCTACGCGTGACTTAGAGTTAGCAGCGATGGTGTTTATGTTGAAGATTTGCAGACATTATCTTTTTGGTTCTAGATTTGAAGTATTTAGCGACCATAAGAGTTTAAAGTATTTATTTGATCAGAAGGAATTAAATATGAGACAACAGAGATAATTGATGTTGTTGAAAGATTATGATTTCGGTTTGAATTATCATCCAAGTAAAGCTAATGTCGTCGCTGATGCTTTAAGTCGAAAGACTTTACATATGTCGGCCATGATGGTTAAAGAATTGGAATTAATTGAAAAGTTCAACGATATGAGCTTAGTTTGTGTAGTTACACCGAAGAGTGTTATGTTGGGGATGTTGTAGATTAACAATGATTTTTTGTATAGTATCAAAGAAGCTCAGAAGTTAGATGTGTAGAGTGTGTTGAGATTCCGTAACTGAATTTTTATTCTTGATGATGCAGAGATGAAAAAATTAATTCTTGAGTTGGAGGATACTTAACCTTCGTGTGAGGCTAAGTAAGTGTAATATGGACCGTGTAATATGTTAAGCGTTGGTGCCTCATCGACAAGATCGAATGAGATGGAAATTGTGGGAGTATTTATAAACCTCATTGGAAATGATTGGATTATTGTGATTTAGGTGACTTGAGTACAAGTTCTTAAGGAACACTATTATAGTTTGGTAACAATGGTTTATACTCCATTATGGTTGTCGGTTATCTATTGACAAATTGAGGAACTAATCACCCTTAATCTCTTGTTGATAGTAGACTTGTCTTACTGTCTTAATGGTGTGTAAAGTGATTGATGTTATATCGTGAGGATATTCGCTCACGAGTTTGTGTAAATTAATAGAGGAGTGGCTAGGAAAGAGTTGAGACATGTTAAATAATTCGAAGTAGCGGGTTTATATGCGAGCTAACTTTGCAAAGTGAAAGATTGAGAATATCAAGTGAAAAACGATTTTATAATGGATGTTAAAGAAAGCCAGAAACTAGATTGAAAATTGTAAACCATATAGTTGACGTAAATTTTAATGAGGACGGTGAGTTAAGATGGATGATCAGAGTTGCGCAGCTGAAGCGTGATGTGGTGCAGTTGCTATGCTTCTACGACTCGTTAGAAGTGAAGGACTGAATATCAGAAGCCTGTGGGAATGATATATCTTGATCTACATGTTTGATTTGGTGGATTGTTGATATAGGGATGATGTGTCTGGGTGCTGTGTTTTCTCGTAAATATTTGCCGATTTTATAACGATATTAATGTGGTTTTTGGTTGATGGTGAGTTATGTGTATATTTGTTGAGTTATACTGTTGAGTTGATGTTATAATGATTTTGTTCCCATTGTCATGATATTATTATTGGTTACCGTAAATGATGAATAGTACTCCATAATATGACGAAGTTGATTATGTTGGCTATGTTGATGTCACTATAAGGGTGATACAACGATATGAATAGAGTTGTCGATATTTTCTTGATAATTGACATATATATATATATATATATATATATATATATATATATATATATATATATATATATATATATATATATATATATATATATATATATATATATGAATGAAATTGTGTATGTGTTTTTGTGTTGAAAATGTTGTTAAGATGATAAGGTGATGTTGTATATCCAAGTATAAAGTGTGTTATGGTTGTTACTACTTTAAATGTTGATATGTCAAAATATTGTTGAAGTGGTTGATAATTTATTAATGATTATGTCGCGGAGATGTTGAATTATTAGCATGTGTGTATTTCATTTATATTGTGTTGGGTTATTGTTATGTCGAGAAAGTAGTGGTCAAACGAGACTTGGGGATCAGAGAGTGTGATGCAAAATCCGCGTTAAGAGTGGTAGTATCGAGTAGATTTTCGAGGACGAAAATATTCTAAGTGGGGGAGAGTTGTAACACCCGATAATTTAATTTATTATTTAATTAAATTATTTTTGGATTATTTGTTGAAGTTGTGAATTGTTTAGAATTGTTGGTATAAGTTGTTAGATTATTATTAATTAATCAATTAGATGATTAATAATAATAATAATAATAATAATAATAATAATAATAATAATAATGTTTGAGTTAATGGAATAATATAAGATTAAGTTGTTGGGCTTATTTATATGGTGGTATGTAGTAAGTGAGGGTGTGTAAGTTAGGCCCAAATGTGATTACTGAAATAAGGTTAAGCTAATATGAGAAAAGAGGTTTTGTCAAGTAGAAGAGGAATAAGGGTTGAAAGATAAAAAGAGAACGTAGAAGTTACAGAGCAAAAGGAAGAGAGGCCAAGCTAGGTTCGATCAAAGAATTGTATAGAGGTCTCTAATTCAAGTTAAGGGTGAGGTTATGATGCTATAATTGGGTATATGATTAATATTATGTAGAAATTTTTCTGTAAAGTTGTGTAATAGCTTTGGTTAATATGATTAATGGAGGGTATATGATTAATATATATGGTTAATTGTGAAAAAAATTCCGTCTCTATAAAGTTGTTGTTTCAATGAAAATTGATGTTGCTACAAATATATATTGTCTTGGTATGAGACATAATCGGAGGAAAATTGGATAATTCTATGTTCGTATCATTAACAGACTGAAATTTGGGGGCTGGAGAACCCGTTGTGCCGAGGGGCACGGCGTGTGGGCCGGACGACACAGAGGCATAAGGAGAGTGTGTCGGGCGGAAGGAAGAGGTGCTAATCAGCACCAGGTGAAAGAGAGGTATGTGTCGAGTGGCACAACATGTGTGCCGAGGGGCACATCGTGTGTTTGCTACTTTGTTTTGTCTGTTTCATGTGTCTTCCTTTGTGACTGTTACTTTAATATTTAATTACAGAAATGGATGCAACAAAGTTAGAAAAGAATGAATAACAGCAGAGGCTATTTATTAATAACAAAAGTGAACAATTTGTATATTAGCATTAATATGGTAGGTAAGATTAATAAGTAACAGAGTTAGTAAATGTTAGTAGAAAATTAGTAATAGCAGACAACATAATGATAAATTTTGGCAATAGTAAATTTATGAAAGTAATAGTAGTATATATTTAGCAAGGATAATTGTTAGGTTACATAGTTAGTTTTGATAGGAAGTATAGTAGTAATAGAGGTAATTAGTATGTATATAAGTTGTTGTGATATTGTTGTTTTAATCTTTGAAGTTGCAGGTAGTAATGAATCATGTTGTATTGCCTCTATAATTGGAAATTATTGAGTTGTAGGCTTATGCCAATGTTGTTATATGTTGATATTGTCGTTGTTTCTTTTAATCATGTTGTCGTATACATAGCATATCATGTTGGAACCTAATGCTCGTTAAGTTGGCCTGAATTAGCAAATATAAAGGTGAAGGCTTATGCCTTGTTGATGCCTCTATTTATTGGTAGATTTCTAAGTTAGGAGTTCTGCTCCACTGATACAACATGCATGTGCATAGTAATAAGTCGCATTCCATGTTACATATTTGAGTTGTTGTGTTGATGAATTAATCGTTATTTTGTTGATATGTTGTTGTGATTGTTGTTGTTTATAAGTTCTGAAGTGGTGATTTTGCATGAACTGATTCTAATATAATGTTTATCATATGCTCAATTATATTTTTACATATCTCACCTCTCTTTTTCGAATGTTACCCCGATGTTGGTAATGTGCAGGTAATCCAGAGTGAAGGAGATTTACCTTCAGTAGTTCGATTCGGTGTCATTGCTCTGATACGTAACACTCGGAGGGATGAACACTTGTTGATTCACTATTGATTTTATTTCCCGTTGTTGAATTTTAAATTGATTTATTAAGTACTATGTTATTTTTAATTTTTTTTCAATTGGACAAAGATGTTATGTTCTTTATAGTCGAATATTATGATTCCACTGCGTAGTTATGAAATTTGTTGTTTTCAAAATATTAAATTATGTTGTCTTTGGTTGATCCAAGTTTAATGTGTTGTGTATCTGTAATGAGTGTCGTTGTTTTAAGTTAAAATTGTAATATCCTGATTTAGCTGTTGAATTTTTATAACTCTGATTTTATAATAATTGTCGGATAGAATCGGGGTGTTACATTCAGCGCAAACAATCTGGGCTCATTGTTGGGCCTAGTGATTTCAGATTCTTGCAACCCCCCCCCCCCCCCCCATTTTCAATAGTAGGCCCATTTCTTTTTTGTTTTAATTTATTACTTTCTTTTTTAATCAATTTTATTTAATAAAAAAATCACAGAAATCACTAAAAATTAGATTTAGGTTTTGATTAATTAACTTAATTTTAAATAAATAAAAATTGATTTAATTTAATCACATTTTGATTTTATTTCATAATTAATTTGTAAACTAATTAGAATTAGGGTTAATTTTTATTTCACATTATAAAAATATTTTTTTAAACAAAACATCAAAAATATTTTCCTAACGCTTATCTTTTAGGTTTTAATATCTTTTCTTAAATTATTTTATTTATTATTTTCTATTTAAATTCTAGAAATGGATGTATAGGTCGCACAGACGATTTTGTAATAGTTAGTTTATCTTCTCGCGTTTCTTTTTCTAAATATTGTAACTGCTCATGGGATTTAATAGCTTAGGATTTATTCTTTCCCGCATTTTACTTTCTGCACCTATATATATATATATATATATATATATATATATATATATATATATATATATAACTGTATAGTAATTAGGCGTGCATGATAAGACTAAAAGCAAATGCTAGATAACCATAAATTCTAGACAAATTAACTGAAATCAAAACACTTTTCACACGCGTACCTCTAGAGTTACTCCAATTGTTGCCTTCGGAAAATACATTCAT
The DNA here is from genome assembly GCA_948472305.1 of Vicia faba. Lineage (NCBI taxonomy): Eukaryota > Viridiplantae > Streptophyta > Magnoliopsida > Fabales > Fabaceae > Vicia > Vicia faba. Next base: position 1,221,194,717 of record OX451740.1, read on the forward strand.
GTCCCTCGAATGTGGGATGCTTTAGCAAAGAACCTCGATTAAAAGATCGTGGTCCCTCAATGACCCTTCGATGCTGCTTCGGTAAATGATCTTAGTCCCTTACAACAAAGTTTAAAGCGCCCTATGAGTTTACTTTATGACTCTATGACTATCTAAAGGAAGAGGAAAATAACGCGAAATACTTTTAACATATTTTCCAAAATAAACACTTTGTATGCATTCTCAACGATACCAGAATCATTACAAAGTTGTCGAACCTAGACATTTTCAAAATATTTTTAAACTTACACATTCACAAGGCATTTTCAAAGTGAGCTAGCGATTAAGAGCCCGTAGATAACTACGGATGAAAAGGGTATTAACACCTTCCCTTTTCATAACCTACCCCCCGAACTCAGAAGAAAAAATTCTCAAAGGTCTTTCTTGTTGTTTTCACCCTTTCCTTTACTAGATAAAAGAAATGTCAGTGGTGACTCTTACTATCCACAAAATTTGTGATTAAACGCAAAACAAAAGTCAGTTCTCCTACCGTATTATAGCGCTTTTTAGTTTTAACAGGTGTAATAGATTTTATTTTATTTTTATTTTTAATACATTTATACTTGTTTTCATAATTTTGTTTCAATATTTTCTATTATTCAAAAATTACCAAAAAAATATATTAGGCCTATTTTTTAATTTATTTCCATATTCTGATTTTTATTTATTTTTTTTATCTTTTTTAGAAAATTGAATAATGCAATTAATCAAATTAGGGTTTTCCTCATCATTAAGCTTTTAGAATTTTATTTTTCAACTTTCACTAAGTTAAAAAATCACCAAAAAATATCCTAGGATCCACTTTGAATTTACTTCATACAAATAATTTTTGTTTGATTTTACAAGAATTCGTGATAAGAAAATAAAATTGATCTTTGATAATATTTTTTTTTTACTTTTTTTGTCACATTGTGTAAATAATTTTTGTTTGATATTTTCCTCTAGTACTAAAATTCCATAAAAATAGTTTTACTCACTCTTAGGCATTAGAATAATTTTCTATGATTTTTAATATAATTTACACTTCAATTTTCTTTTTTTACTACTTTTTTAGAAACTAACATTGGTTTATGACCTTTCTTCTTACTTAGGACTTAAGAAACATTTTAAAACCTAACTTCCTCTACTTGGAAAAATAACAGGAAATATGTTTAAATTCCTTGGATGCTTTAAAATCACAAAAATCATTTTTGTTGAAATATAACTTTTGATTTTATATTTTTCACAAATATTTTTTTGCTAAACTCTCTAGTTTAACCCTTTCATTAACTAAGTCTTGTTAATCCCCCAATCATTCCTAACTCTTCAATTTATTCCAAGGGATTTAAATCATGTTTCTGGATTTTAAAAGTCATTAGAAAGTTAGGTTTTAATTGACTCAATTTTACAAATTTTTCTTCTATTTTTTTAACCTAATCTTGATTAAGGAAAATATTAGGGTTTTACCTTGACCAAATGATTGTGTTTAAAAGTTTGTGTGCGTATTTTAGGGTTAATTTTTTTAGCCTAGTATACACTACTAACTTGGTATTATTAGGATCTATCTCCTTCATTCTCTCACACTCCTAACATTTTTCCTTCCCTTCCAACCTTGTTTACTTTTTATCCACCTCTCTTGGTGTGCTTAAGATTTCCATCCTTTGTTTTATCACAAGTGTTGAATATTCTTGATGCTTGGTCATCCATTTTCCCTTCTCTAGTAGGCCCACCTCTTGTATGCTCCCCATAGGATCTTCAACTCAATCTTTTCCTAAAGTTTGAGTTGAATAGACCTTAGGCTTATATCTATGTATACTAACATTAGGTAGAGATGCCCCTCTTTAATCCTCAACTATAGGATCAATAATGCATGACAACTTTAGGGTTAATGTGCTAGTCTCCCCTTACAGTTTTCTTTCCCCTTTCACATTTGCATTAAAATAAAAACTTTTTTTTCTGGCAAACTTCAAAACACTTAAAAATTACTGATGAGAATCATACCTTTGTTGAGCATGGGAAATTATAAGCGGGTTTATTCTCGATCTTATTGCTATTTTGTTCTAAGCCTTGGTGTAGTTCAAGTCTCAAAGACTCATTTCATGAATAATTGGAGAAATGGCTAATATCTCTCTCTTGAGATCAACTAGTTGTTATCTGCAACAAAAACACCAATCAACGTAAACTCTTTTTGCCTTCGGGCTTTTCTTTCAAACTTTTTCAAAAGAACATGTTAATTCACTTTTGTACTGACGCATAAGTCTCCAAAGGTCGAGTACCGGCATAAGGCGTAATTAATATTGTTCATTAAAAAACACAAAACAAACAGAACTTTTGCCAAACTACGGCTGCTCTGATTCCTTAAAAGGGATACGTAGGTATTGGGGTAGGGCCCGAACAAGCACAACGTTTATTTTCCCTACATTATATTCTCTCTTGCATGCATTCCCCCTTTCTTTCTTTTTTCGAGCACTTAAGCTTTAGATTTAAAATTTTCACACCCATAGATTAGAACAAACATAAGTGGATCATGTGGTGTACCACAGACGTGTGGGGTGATAATACCTTCCCCTTATATAACCGACTTCCTTACTTGATCTTTATGGTTGCAAGACCGTGATTTCACCCCTTCAGGTTTTCTCGATGTTTACCTTTACCTTCCTTTGGGATAAAAGATGTTCGATGGCAACTTCATTGAATTTTATCTACGATGATTTCAGCCGATTGTTTCAAGCCCTAGTGGGTGGTAGGTATAAATTTCTCCTGAGTCAGAGCATCTTCCTCCATATCATTACCTGCAACAAAATCATCAGCTCGGTCGCCATCCCCTTCTTCTGAGACATCAATAACATATAACTAGTTATCATAATCAGCAATACTAATTTTATCAGGGTTAGGCAACTTCAGAAGACATCTCTTACGGCTCATCCGAGCATAACAATCTCGTCTAACCTCAATCATGCTTTACTGGATAAGATCATTTAAGTCAATTTTGCTCAAAGCAGCAACCGGTGCTTCTTCAGCCAATAGTGCACCACATCCACAATAGTCGATAATTTATGTTATCATGTCGCCAGCCGAAATGTTACTAAAGGTGGATCGCCCAAATTTCCCCAAGTGATCAGCCACAAAAGCAGTGACATTCACTGGTGAATCATGGACCATGGAAAATAAAAATAACAGTTCTCTCTTGGTGGCCACTCTGGTACTATCACCTCTCCCAAACAAGGTGTAAGCTAACCCTTTACTGGCGTATTTGAATCATGGGTTTTGTATCTACGATGCCTTGGCACCTTTAGGAATGTACCCGGGAAGACCAGTAATGGTCATTCGAAAATCACCTGCAGCAAAGGTATCAGGCACAACTCCATGTCCTACCCATGGGAGATGGAGACATTGTGGTAAATCATCAACAAGCATTTCATAATCATCATTATAAAGGCGGAATTTCATATTACCACAATACTCTCTTATGGTACTTGTCCAGCATATTTCTAGTTTAAACTCAAGAGTGCTTAAAAATTATAAAGTAATACACTCATGGGTCGGCGCCTCATAGTGCATGAACTCTAGCATCCCTAAACTGTGAAACATCCTATCAATCTCGTCCTACAGCCCTAATTCTTCAAGAGTTTTAGTGTATATATACCTCGTCGGTGTTAGCTTTCGCTTAACATTCACAACATACCTCCAAGCATGTTTAAGTTCTTCAAAAATGATACCGTGTGCATTTGGTGCACGAATGCTCCTCCTTTTTTCCCTTGATGTCTCCGCAACGGCCTTTCCTCGATCGGTCCTTTTGGGGGGAATTTTGGGAACCCGAAAAAAAAGAGAAAACTAAAATCGATAAATTAGTGAAAAGCTACCGGTATGTGGTAGAGGAGGTAATTTGGAGAATATTTTGTGAAGGTGGATGGGGGGTTTTGAAGCTATTTTAATGGTGAAAACTTAAGCTTTTGTGGTGGACGCTATGGAGGAAATAGGGTTTGGTGTAGAAGAGAGTGTGAGAATCGAAATAATGGGTGGAAAGATGAGGAGAAGTGTTATAAAACCAGGTGGAGTCCATAAAAAAACAAGAAATACAAAAAAAATTCAAAGTTTGTAAGCCCAACACGGGCCGTGTCTGGAGACACGGTCGACCGTGTCACACTCCTGAGTTCCCAAATTTTTGTTTTGTCACGAAATTGCATCGGTAAGAATGACACGGGCCGTGTCTGGTGACATGGTGTAATACAGTGGAAGAACTGACTTGGATTTGTGTTTTATCGCAAATATTGAAGATTGCAAGAGTCGTCATTGATTTTTATTTTATCCAATAAGGAAATGGTGAAAAGAACAGGAATGGCCTTGATAGATTTTAAGTTCGGGGGGTAGGTTATGAAAAGAGAAGTTGTTAGAACCCTTTTCATCCATAGTTATCTATAGGATCTTAATCGCTTAGCACACATTGTAAATTTGCTTTGTGTGTGTTTGAAAATATTTTGGAAAGTTGCCAATGGAAGGCAAGACTTTGTAATGACTCTTGTATCGGTAAGAGTGTATACAAAGTGTTTGTTCAAAAATATTTTGAAATTGTTTGTGAGAAATTTTTTTGTTTTAGAAGATTGTGAGCAAGCGATTAAAAGTTTTCTACCCACTTAAGGTCGTTCTTGTAATTTCCTCTTCCTTTAGATAGTGAAATACGTACCATTGTTAGTAGGAAGCCCTATCGTTGGATGTGAAGGGACAGGCGAGGGTCATCGTACAGTCATCGAAGGCAACTTGAAAGGACGCTTTAGCAATTTTCATAAGGGACTGGATCATTTATCAAAAAGGAAGCATCGAAATGATCATCGAGGGACTATGATCTTTTTAATCGAGGGACTTTTCTAAGGCGTCCCCATGTTCGAGGGACATGATTGTTTTATTTTTTGAAGGCCACAAGGGAGGTTACCCTAGAGGTGCGAGTGTGCAAGTGATTTGTATTTAGTTATTTCATCTTTGAGTTAGGGTTTTTTATCGATTTGTTTTAGTCTTTCCATACAATCCTAATGACTAATACCAATATAGTAAAATAATAGTAAAGGTGCGGAAAGTAAAGCATAAAAGATAAACCTAAACCTATTACACAGCTTTGGGGAAGACACATAATAGAATGCGGAAAAGAAAATCCTAAGCTATTACATATTGGAAAACAGTTACATAATAGTGGAAAAAGGAAAACGACGAATAAAATTACATTCATAAAACCTATACAGTCGAAAAAATGTTTAAAAAAAATAGAATCAAAAGAAAAAGAAATGTTTTTTGGTGTTTTTTTCATGAAAAAAAGTTTTTGAATGATGATTTAAAATAAACCCATTAATTAATTAAAATTTAATTAATAAAATAAAAGTTAATCAATTAAGTTAATTAAAAAAAGGTTAATGATAAAAAAAAACCTAAAACCTAATTATTTTAAAGGTTTGTAAAATAAAATGTTTATAGTTTATGGTTAAGTGAATTTAGGGTTTTTAAGGGAAAAGAGAACCAAAGAAAAGGGTTGGAAAAATAAACAAAACAATATAAATGCCAGGGGTGGGTGTTGAACCAACACCCTTAGCTTTTACAACTACCATCCTTGACACTGCACCAGGCCCCTGTTGTTGCTAGTAAGACGTGCACAATGCAAAACATGGCTAACCTGCAAGGATTAAGAAAAGGTGAAAAAATAAATGAAAAAAGGCAGGATCAAACCCATGCCCTTGAACACTAAAGCCTTAAGGTGTGCTTGCTTGCCACTACGGTGGCTGTTTCATCTAGTATATCCCTAAAACCAAACAATTATATAATAAAATAGAATAATTAGACCGGAGAAGCGTCGGAGCCCTAGCTCCGATTATCTTCTCCGGGGACTCTTTTTTTCAACCAGCAAAAACAACAATTGTAACGATCCAAAGGGACCCTACCCCCTTAAATAAAGCCCTGCGAGTTCAATGGAACCATTATTTTTGGCTGATTCGCTCTAGTTTATCTGGTATGACAAAAATAACATGGATTAGTGTAAGCATGGATATTTGCAATCCAGTCATTATGGAGGCCATGTGATTGGTCTAACCTACACCTTGAGATCTCAAAAGCATGTTAAATAAGTTAGTACACAGTGAAACAAAATGAAAACATCAATATGAATTTCATAAAAAAAACACATCGGACGATGCATGCATACTGGTTTTGCATGCTTTGGATCATCAATACCAATCCATTCTTACCTTGTGGGGCTTTTGGAAATGAATGGAAAGGTTAGTTTTCCTTGAGAGTGACTCCCATTAGGATTCTTGCTTTGCCCATATTTTTTGAGAATTTTGAAATTTGGAATGCCTTCCTGTGCAAGGGTTTTTCTGGCTGCTCTTATCTGAATGAAGAAGATATATATTGCTCGAAATTAGGTCAACCATGTTGGGCTCGGACCTTGTAAGAAGAAGCCTATATTTTATCTTATTTATTTTGAATTAAAATAAATAAAAATAAAAATATATAGAATAAAAAGGTCAAGGGGGTGTATGAAGTGATTCAAAGGTTCATATGAAGTATATAACACACATGGACCTTGAAACAATAGTCCATTAGCCCAAATATTCAATTTTGGTCACTTTTGGTTTCATGCATTTCCTCAAAATTCCTAACTTGCACCAATCATAACTTAATTTTTATCATATGAAGCTGATCTTTGACTTTTTCAAAAACCCAATATGTCCTCTACAATCTCTATTTTGATCAATTTTGCATTTGAAGACTTTAACTTAATGTAAGTTGCCTTGACAAAAAGTGTCTTCTTATTGACTTTGGAAATGACCTATAATTTATTGGCCCATATCTTTCAAATGAAGCATTTTTTAGACTTTATATTAGAGAGACAACAATGTAGAGAATTGAATTTCCTTCAAAATGAGCTTTAGTTGAGGAAAATCTAATAAAGCATATGGAAGTTGTGCGTGGTCAATGTTCAGTTGACTTCTCCTTAAGAAAACCCTAATTTGGCAACTTGACTTTTGATGTATCTTGAGTTTTCTTGATGAGTTATGATCAAACCTTGATCAAATGATAAATGTGACTTCAAAATATTGATGTTGACCAAAAATGTTGAGGTTTGACAATATGTTAACCACCGTTGACTTTTTGTCCACTATAGTAATTTTTCAGTCATCTGGGAAATTGACTGAGCAAACTTGTGATGCAAGGCTTGAAACATGGTATGAGCATTCTCTAAAACCTATAAGAAACCATGAAATCCACTTGAGACCTTAGAAACCCAATCTTCCTTGATAAAAGTTAACCCCTAGTTTTAGGTCCATTGCTTAGGAGGAGAATTTGTCTGATTAAATCTTGGGCAACCTTGAGCAAATGAAAACCCTAGGAGCATTTATTGAATAAAAAATGGGAGGGTAAATTTTGGGGTACAACAGCCGCCCCTGTTCAATCTTCTTAAACCTGAAGAGTTAGATTGGTATGTCCGCCATTAGTGATTTGAAGGTAGAAGAGGATTGAACACTTAAGTGCCCAGAAATTTGCACTCGCATGTGCATGGAGTAACACTATTGATTGATTGTATTGCTTGAATGGGCTTAAAGATGCCATTCGGAGAGGTGATAAAGTGTTATCATAGATGGGCTTATAGATTCCATCCAGAGAAATTGTTGATAGGAGTACCAGAATGAGTCCACGCTTGACTGTATCAGAGAAGTATGCTAGAAATAGTCTGCATTTGACTGTATCTAGTAGACGTACTGGGGAGTGTCAATGAATCTTGTGTCTCAATTGTATCTGAATGATGTCCTAGAATGAGTCTATGTCTTGACTGCATCTGTAGGTGTACCAGAATGAGTCTTTGCTCGACTGTATCTGAGATCTGTGTTAGAATAAGCCTACGCCTGGTTGTATCTGAGATCTGTATTAGAATAAGCATATGCCTGACTGTATCTAAATATATACCGGAATTAACATCATAATATACCTACATCCGGATGGTATCTGATGGTATCTAGGAGATATACTAGAATGAGTATCAGAAGGGATCTACATTTTTATCGTATCTGGAGTATATTTGGAATATGTGCTAGGATGTGTATCATAATGGATCTACGTCTTGATTGTATCTGAACTGTATCTAGAGTATGTATTGAAGTGAGTCTTAGAATGGATCTATGTCTCGACCGTATCTGAACTGTATCTTATATATGTATCAGAATGAGTCTACGTCTGATTGTATTCAAATGATCATCATAATGAATCATCAATCGATTGTATCTGAAGAATGAGAAATTGTTGACAATATTTATCTGTTTGTGAACTAACCTAAAATAAAATAAAGTTAGTTTTTTATGCAATAACATGATATATGTGATGCATTGTGTAATGATGCTCTCAAAATAAATGAGAAAGCTATAGGAATTTTGTATGTAGATACTATGATATTTTTTAAATGATGTATGGATGTCAGATGTTGCTGACGATAGCGGTAGCATAGATCCCTAATTGTTGCTTGGGATGAAAAATATGAGTCTTCAATTTTGTCTAGGATGTCTGATAACAAAGAATCGCACTGCATATTTGACTCTATTGGCACATGTTTATTAGGTTTGTATTGTTATATTCTTGTGTTATGTTTTCATTTTGTTTTGTTTTCAGTTTTTTTGTCTTTCCTAAGCCTTGCTTGAAGAAATGAAGAAAAACGAACTAAAAATCAAGATTTTGGAGTTTTTACACTTGTAGCTTCCACCATGGAGCCCGCCATAGGGTCAGTCATGAGGTGGCCAACTGCCACGTTCTCCACTACTTCTTCATTTTTGTAGCATGGTGGCCGCCACACCCCCATGGCAGGCGTCACCTTTGCAAATTCGCTTCCCGCTCAAAAGAATTTGGAAGGCATTCTTGTGATTTGCAAAATCCTCCATGGCCTATAAATAGAAGTGATTTCAGTTCTTCTTCTTCATCCAAGATTAGTTACACTGACTTAAGCCATATATTTTCCAATTGTAAGTAGTAATCTCTTCACGTCGAAGAATTATCGCACGAGTCATTGAGTCTGTAATCATGTTTGGAGCACTTTACAATCTTGCCGCCATTTTAATTCAAGTTTCCTTTATTTCAGTCAAATTTACCTTCCAGTCAAATTTCTTTAAAGACCTCCATTTCGAGCAGGTTTCTATTTAAGTTTCCACATTTATCGCACTTATTTCCTCGCACTTGCTTTACTTTGTTTATTTTCTCGCATCGCACTTGCTTTACTTTGTTTATTTTCTCGCATCGTGTTTACTTATCTTTTAACCTTTTTACTTTCTGCTTAAACATGATCTACTTTAATAAGTTTATTTTCATGTCTGGTTAATTTCCTTTAGGGTTAGAATGTAATGATCATGGTTAAGGTAATTGTCTAAACATTGCATCTGTAGAAATATTATAGGGGCTGTTTTGGTTTTTAACACAAGTTTTCTGCACTTTATTTTTTGTTGGGTAAGATCGAAAGTCGTCCAACCATTGATAAACTTGGTTAGTCTTAATTGCTCAAAGAGAGCGAAAGCGTTTTATTCAATTAAGTAGGAACCTTTAAATTTTTAGGAGAAATAATTTCAGAAACTTTTTTTGACGCGTTTATAGGTTTAAAAGTAACTATATTTCTTAAAAATAAGTTTATTACTTTAAAGCAATACGCACCTTTTATCCGTGACAATAAATATGCATTATTTAAAGAATAAACTCGGTTCTGAATACACAAAAGTGACAGTTCCTGTTAAATTAGTTCTTTTCAAAGTAGGAAATATTGCCCCATAAGTAGTTCTATTAAAAGCATTTTAGAGTATTATCTGACTATTGTGATTTGCATTCGATCCCGTTGATTTTATCTAAATTAAAATCTTTTACTTTATTTACTCTGCCTGATATAAAACCATGATTTGATCTGTCTTAGATAAACATAGTAATAATAGAATTTGATAGATTGACATTTAGGTCTCTGTGGGATCGATAATATTTTATATTACTCTGAAGTGATTCGTATACTTCTGAATACCATGCATCAAGTTTTTTTGCGCTGTTGCCGGTGACCAATTACGTAAAATTTCATACCCTGTTGTTACACCATATAGACTAAGGCACTTTTATCTCTATTACTATGTATCACCAACATTTTCTCAATAATTACCACTCCCAGTATTTTGAGGAACCACAAGATGCTCATAAATCCGACCTCGAAATAATAATGGAGAATTTCCTTGAGACGCAAACTCTCTCTAGGCTAGAATTTATGATGGACCGCTTTGTAGCGACATAAACTATCCAAAATGAAGAGTTTAGAAAACAAAATCTCCATATTAATGAAACCCTTAGGCATCTGAACACTGTGGTCGAGTCCCTAGCGACTCAAAACATGGCCTTGGAGACTCAAATCTCCCTGCTTGATCAAAAAAGTTTAGGACCCTCCCCTGAGGAGCATGTGGATGTTGTAGCAACCAGTAGTGCAAGATAAAGTGAAAACTCTGAGGAGAGTGATAATGAGGTTGAGAAAATTTCTGGTGAGAAAAGAGTAGAGATTAAGAAAAATCCACCGACACCACCCGAAAGGGAGGTTGTTGAAGAAGTTGAGAAGGAAACACCTTATGTTGTTTCTCCTCCCAACAACCCACCTATTTCTTTCCCTAAAATATTTGTGGAAGCTAGGGTAGACTCCAAATCCAAAAGTTATATGGAGGTATTGGAAAATGTTCATGTTAATGCACCTTTATCAGATGGTCTGCACAAAAAGAGAAAACTAGATGACCATGAAACTAGGGAGATCATTAATGTTACGAGGGGAATGTTGACCTTTGAGATGGTGGATGAAAGAAATAAACCCAAACCTGAGAAGCTAATAGATCCAGAACCACCCCCACAAGTTCGTAGGAATGAACTACCCCACAGAAGGAAAAAAGAAAAGGCGAGGGATATGAAAAATGGCGTGATAAGTGTTCATGGAAATCGAATATTGATTCGTTGAGCTACCAACGTTAAAAGAAGCGTTGTGTGGGAGGCACCCCACGGGATTTTAATTTAATATTTTTGCTTTTGTTTGAGTTTGCAGAAAATAAAAATATCGATTGCTTGACCCTATTAGATGCATGCATTTCAACTTCCTAAATGAGATTCATAAACAACACTATAAGGCCTTGTCCCTTCGCCTGATGGCTCTTACCCGGTATCCAGACGAAGGTTGCTTGGAAGTCTTAGGCTTGCAAACTAGTGTCAGATTCCTATGCCACCAACTTAATTGGGAGGAGTATGCTGACAGCAAGAATGAGACTTATCAAAACATCACTTTAGAGTTCCTCAACTCATTGTACTATGATCCATATGTTGATCCAGATGGCCACATCAGTTTTAGATTGTTCGGGATAGAGTATGCTTTCAACCACGAGGAGTTTGGTGATCTTTTAGGTTTTCGGACTTATCCTGATGCTATTCCAGAGTTACGTTTGGGTTACTTCATGACTAGAGATGTGGAGACTTTTTGGGATGACATCACTGCAGGGAATAGCCATGATCCTGCCACATGATGTCAAATGTCATCCATAATCCGGCCCTCCGCTATTTTCAGATGATTCTGGCCCATACCTTCTTAGGAAGGAGTGATGCTAACCGCCATGTAGGTTATGAGGAGGTATTCTTCTTGTTTTGTGCTAAACATTCACGCCCAATTGCCTGCGGTAACTTCTTGATATGGAATCTACACACCACTACCCTTCCCTCTGAGAGTATCATACATTTGGGAGGGACGGTGACACACATTGCTATTGCTTTGGGTCTTGAGAGGCAGTTACATCACTTGACCCCTCATTATGGATACACACTGTTGGATATCGAGTATTGCTTGGATTGTGGATTGATGAGGCGGGTCTCCTTCAGCTCGGACTCTTTCAAGCTCCTAATCAAGAATGAGACGATACACTACTTCACTTTGCCAGATCCTATGATGACCAGTGTACATGATCCGGCTTGAAATTCTGGCTGCAGATACTCAATGTCACGTTTAATGTTATGACACCGTATCTGACTTTCTATAAGGCAGTAAATACAAAAACAGTAAAGAACACAGTCAATTGTTTACCCAGTTCAGTGTGCAACAACACCTACTCTGGGGGCTACCAAGCCAGGGAGGAAATCCACTATAAGAGATGTTAATTCAGGAATAAACCAACCAGTTTATCTCCTTCACTTAAGACCTACCCAATGCAATTTCAATCTAAGTACAACTTAAACCTGAGTTCCTACTCACTCCCTCTCAATCACAGCAGTGATACATAAAACAATTTTGACTAATGAATTGATGAAGACACTCTTCAAAAAACATACACTTGATTAAGCTTCACAGCTTTTTAATCAAGCAACACAACCACTCTTGCTTCACAGCTTTGAGTGATACACACAACTAACTTGACTCTGCTTCACAGCTTTAGTCAAGAAATATTCAAACACTCTTGCTTCAAAGCTTTGAGTGCTACATAACCCTTACAATTAAAAACCTATTCCAAGTCACTTATCACAATGATAATTGCTTGAAGTACAATAATTAACCTATACAGTTTACAAATGATCTTCTGACCAAAAAGGGATAACTTGCAAAACAGCAGCTCTGTTGAATATATAGCAGCTGCAACTTTAGTTAGGGTTTCCACAAAAACCTAGGGTTAATTCCGTTTGACCTTAAGACTAGGTCACAGGACTTTATTAACCAGGTTAGGGTTGAGCTAGGTTAACTCAAAGAAAACGCAGGATTCTGTTCTGGAAAGACTGAGTTATTTTCCTGAAAAAACTCAGAATTAACCAACTTGCATACCTGTTAGTTCAGAACAGGATGTCTTAACATCTGTTATGACATCTGAAAAACCTGTCTACTGATTTAGGAAAATGTGATCATTTTGCAAAATGCTCAGATACACACTTATAAACATCAGTACCTGAATGACAATATTTTTCTGCAAAGGTACATAATGAATCAGTACAAACTAAACTAGAATGTTATGACATCAGTCATGACATTCACACACACACACTTGGGTTTTACCAAAAATGCAAGCCAATAACTAAACAACTACAAACTCCCCCTTTGGCAGATTTTTGGCTAAAGACCCTAAGCAATCAGAGATAGATAGCAGCAGAAAGAAATGACTGCAGAAAAATAGAATGTCTAATTGAGCAAGTACTAATTAAGTAAGTACCAAAATATTCTCCCCCTCTTTAGCCACAAATGGGCCAAAGATACATGTTCATAAAGATTATACAGTTATCCAAAAAAATAATAAGAGCAGCAGCAGAAACAAACTGAACACACTTCCAAACTCCACTAGGTACCAGCACCAACCAGTAACACCACCAAACATCAACCAACCTTTAAGCACTGTCATCAGACTCAGAGGAGCTAGTTTCTTCAATATTGAGATGACCTTCAGCTTCTACACCTTCTTCCCTTCTGTTTCCTTCAGCTTCCTCCTTTTCTAACCTGGCAATTAGGATTTCTAGGGTCTTTTTCCTAGCTTCCAGCTCTTTGCAGGTCTCTTTTAAAACAGCTATGACATCAGATGTCTTGGACTGGGTCTTCACAGACGATGTCTCAGCTGATGTTATGACAATATCTGGAGCATGAGATCCCTAAAATAGTTTGTAGTGCAACCCAAGGGCAGGAGCTCTTTTGCAGGCTGTATCTCTTGCCACCAGGATATCGGGGTATTGTGCAAGGATAATTCCACAAAGGAGGGAGGGAAAGGTGATTAGTCCTTTGACAGCATAACTACCAGCATGTTTTAAAGTTTGTTCAAAGATGTACCTGCCATAGTCAAAAGCAGTCTTGGTTCCCACAGCATAAATAAATCTCCCTAATCCTGTGGAGATAGTTGATTTATGATTTGTAGGCACCCAGTTGGCTGCACCAATCTTGTGCAGGATGGCATATTTCATGCTGAGTTTGCTGGCATTCAGCTTGCCTTTCAAGGGGCAGCACTTCACTTGCCTTGCTGTGATGGTTTGACAAACTTCATTGTCAGTGACCTCCAGATCAAGACAATCCTCATTTGTTCTTCCAAGAAATTTGTTAATTTCTGATGGAGAGAACTTGACCCTTCTTCCTCTAACAAAAACACTTTCAAAGTCAGCTGACCTTCCATCAGCATAATCATTAGACAAGTTCACTACAAACTCCTTGACCAGATTTTCATAACACTTGTTAAATTTTATCACTGTCTTCATCAGTCCAGCATTCTTGATCAGGTCCATGATGTCTTTGCACTCCAAGGCATCATTGTTGAGTTCTCTTTCTAAAGCTATTCTCTTTAAGCAAACATACTTCCATCTGTTTGCATTGTCAGGATGATGAAAAGAGATGTTGTTTGTTGGGACTTCAGGCACTCTAGCAATTTTGCTGGAGGGGAGCTTCCTTCTGATAGGAATTTCTTCAGCATCATTCTCAAATTCTGATTCCTCATCAGAATCAGAAGATTCAGGTTCTTTTCTCTTCTTTGAAATTGGTTGGCTAGCAGTATGCACCTGGGCCTTCTTCCCTTTTGTCTGAATGCTTTTCTCAGCCATGCCTTCAGCCTTGGATTTCTTAACAGCAGGTTTATCTTTGGACACACATTTTGCATCATTCTAATTACCATTTCTTTTCATCAATCTCCTAGCTATGCTAGGGTTTACATTGGCAATCAGATCATTATCTGAGTAATCCTCATCCACATCAATGATAGGTGGATCAGCAGTCTTTTCTGAAGGGTTCTGAATGTTGTCTTTTTGTGTCACAACATTCTCAGAGACATCTACATTCTCATAGACGTCAACATTTGGGCTTTCTGATTGATTTAAAGGGACAGAAATCCCCGGTACAGGTTGGTTTCCGCTTAGTATACTAGTAAAAAGCCTAGCAATAGCTTGATGAACTTGAACTGATCCTTCTCTATTTGGTACAGAAGAAGAAGGATGAGAAGGACTACCAGAGGCTGCAGCTTGAGCTCTTCCTGCATGTCTAGTTCTTAGCTTTTTGACTTTGGCTGGGTCAGTTGCCATCTCTCTGAGAGGAGTGACCTCAAGAACTTCAGATTCTATGCATGTGGTGATTGCTCTAGAGTCTTGGTCATATGATGAAGATGGTGAGGATGATGAAGTCGCCTTGGTTGAAGATGATGTCTGAGACATTTTGATTGACTTTGAGTACCAGTAGCAATTTGAGAAAAAACTTTGATTGAGAGGAGGGAACAGGTTGCAAAGACGAGAGAGGTAGGAGGCAAAAGAGAGTCTTTTCAACTTCTTAAGGATTTTGATAGAATTGGGAAAACATATGATTAACCCACTAAAAATAGACTTAATAAAATTAACTCCTTCAACCCTTGTTTTAAGCAAAATTAATTTCTATAATTTCTCATGTTGGTAAATACCCAACCTGCCCCTCAAGTTTTCAAGTTTATTTCCAACAAGAGCCTTGGTAGAAGAATCAGTCAGCCGAAGCTTAAAGATACCATGTTCCAGTTTAAATGACTTCTTCTCTACAAAGTCAATGTGCTTGTTCCTGTTACGCTGAATAGGGTTCTTGGAAATATTGATTGTATTCAGATTGTCACAACACAATGTCACAACATCTTGTGAGACATTATACTCAGTGAGCATCTGTTTTGACCAGATATTTTGAGAACAGTTATTCCTAGCAGCAACTATTTCCGCACAGAGTTGGGAAGGCATTCTTTTGATATGAATCATAGTTCTGGTTGATTCTTGAATGATTTTCTTTTTGTCCACTCCATTTTGATGGAGAGTTATAGGAGAGGAGACTTCACGCCTCATTTCTTCAGGGAAACAGAATTTATTAGACTTGTTATTTCCAACATCCTTGTCATGATAACTTATGGTTCTGACAACACATCCTTCTTCAAGTTTATTTTCCACATCATAGACATTATCAACCTGTAGTTTTGGAGTCCTTCTGACTGCTTCCATAGAGATAGCTCTTTTCATTATTCTTAGATGAAGATGACCAAGCTTATGCTGCCACAGTTTCATCTCTTTTTCTTCTTTGGTAATTAGACACATAGTGGAGTTATCAATGTTCTCAGGCTGCCACAAGTAGCAGTTATCTTTGGATCTGATTCCTTTCATTACAACTTCTAGTTTTTCATTAATTACTAGACATTCAGATTTTGAGAAGTTGACCTTGAATCCTAGATCACATAATTGAGCGATACTAATGAGATTAGCAGTCAGCCCTTTTACCAGCAGTACTTCATTCAGACTTGGAACTCCAGGGCAGTCCAAATCACCAACTCCTTTGATTTCACCTTTAGCACCATCTCCAAAGGTCACAAAACTGGTGGTGTGAGGCTTAACATTATTGAGGAGGTTTTTGATTCCAGTCATGTGTCTGGAACATCCACTGTCAAAGTACCAGCCTTCCATTGCAGACACTCTCAGGGAAGTATGGGCTATCAGGGCAGTAGCCTTTTTCTTCCAATGAGGAGTATGTGGTACCCTTTTTGTCTTAGGTTTAGCACCTGAGTTTTGATTAGGGTATCCATGCAATTTGAAGCAGAAGGGCTTTATGTGTCCATACCTCCCACAATGATGACATCTCCATCTTTGGTATTTTTTCTTCATGTATTTCTGATGTTGAGAGTTGTGTTGAGACATCTGCTTTGACAATTGTTTAACATGCCTGGTCTTCTTGTCTGCACCAGATTTCTTAGCTTCCACAAAGCCTAGACCAGATTTGTTTCCCACATTTTGTCCAACTTGAAGAATCTCTTCCAATTTATCTGATCCATTGGTCAACATCTTGACAGATTTTGTCATTTGGTTCAGTTGTGAGTTCAGTAATTGAACTTCCCCTTCTAGGTGACTTATAGTTTCAAGATCTGCCCTTTTTTCAGCCTCCAGCTTTATAATGAGTTTTGATTGTTTCTCATTCTGCACACAGACTTCAGCACTTCTGATACACAATTTCTTGTAGGTATCAGCCAGTTCTTCAAATGTCACTTCTTCATCACTAGTGTCACTGTCAGAGGTACAAACATTAGTTAGAGCAGTAACTAGTTTGGCAAATTCTTCTTCAGAATTAATTTCTGAATCACAGTCAGACCAAGTAACAGTCATTCCTTTCTTTTGTTTCTTAAGAAAGGTAGGACATTCAGCTCGAATATGTCCATAACCTTCACAGCCATGGCATTGAATGCCTCTGCCTTGGTTTCCCTTTTCTTCTGACCTTGGTCTTCTGCTGGAACTGTCAATGTCAGAGGGAATGTTATGAACATTAGACCTTGACTTTGGATCCATTCTTTTGATGAGCTTGTTGAACTGTCTTCCAAGCATGGCTATAGCTTCTGAAATATTTTCTTCTTCATCCTCTTTGTTTTCAACATCAGTGTTGGATACAAGTGTTATGCTCTTGTTCTTCTTGTCACCATTATCAGTGATCCCCATCTCAAAAGTCTGAAGAGACCCAATAAGTTCATCCACTTTCAACTTGCTGATGCCCTGGGCTTCTTCTATGGCAGTTACCTTCATTGCAAATCTTTTAGGCAAGGATCTGAGAATCTTTCTCACCAATTTTTCTTCTGCCATTTTTTCTCCCAGTGCTCCTGAGGTGTTGGCAATCTCCAAGATGTTCATGTGAAACTCATGAATGGTTTCATCTTCCATCATTTTTAGATTCTCAAACTTGGTAGTCAACATCTGAAGCCTTGACATTTTTACTTTGGAAGTGCCCTCATGAGTAGTTTTGAGAGTGTCCCAAACTTCCTTGGCCAGTTCATATTGATGTACTAGTCTGAAAATGTTTCTATCAATTCCATTGAACAAGGCATTTAAAGCTTTGGAATTTCCCCGGGCTAACTCATCTTCTTCTTTACTCCAATCTTCCTCAAGCTTCAGACTGATTGTCCCATCTTTCTCAGTTATGGTGGGATGGATCCATCCTTTGTCAGCAGCTCTCCAAGCCTTTTTGTCCAGAGATTTTAAGAAGGCAATCATACGAGGTTTCCAGTAGTCATAATTAGTTCCATCCAGAATGGGTGGTCTATTTCCAAAAACTCCTTCTTTGTCCATAGTGCCAGAAAGTGATATCCCTAGATCTCACCCAGTAATACAGGAAGGGTGCCTGCTCTGATGCCAATTGAAATTCTGGCTGCAGATACTCAATGTCACGTTTAATTTTATGACACCGTATCTGACTTTCTATAAGGCAGTAAATACAAAAACAGTAAAGAACACAGTCAATTGTTTACCCAGTTCAGTGTGTAACAACACCTACTCTGGGGGATACCAAGCCAGGGAGGAAATCCACTATAAGATATGTTAATTCAGGAATAAACCAACCAGTTTATCTCCTTCACTTAAGACCTACCCAATGCAATTTCAATCTAAGTACAACTTAAACCTGAGTTCCTACTCACTCCCCCTCAATCACAATAGTGATACATAAAACAATTTTGACTAATGAATTGATGAAGACACTCTTCAAAAAACATACACTTGATTAAGCTTCGCAACTTTTTAATCAAGCAACACAACCACTCTTGCTTCACAGCTTTGAGTGATACACACAACTAACTTGACTCTGCTTCACAGCTTTAGTCAAGAAACATTCAAACACTCTTGCTTCAAAGCTTTGAGTGCTACACAACCCTTACAATTAAAAACCTATTCCAAGTCACTTATCACAATGATAATTGCTTGAAGTACAATAATTAACCTATACAGTTTACAAATGATCTTCTGACCAAAAAGGGATAACTTGCAAAACATCAGCTTTGTTGAATATATAGCAGCTGCAACTTCAGTTAGGGTTTCCACAAAAACCTAGGGTTAATTCCGTTTGACCTTAAGACTAGGTCACAGGACTTTATTAACCAGGTTAGGGTTGAGATAGGTTAACCCAAAGAAAACGCAGGATTCTGTTCTGGAATGACTGAGTTATTTTCCTGAAAAAACTCAGAATTAACCAACTTGCATACCTGTTAGTTCAGAACAGGATGTCTTAACATCTGTTATGACATCTGAAAAACCTGTCTACTAATTTAGGAAAATGTGATCATTTTGCAAAATGCTCAGATACACACTTATAAACATCAGTACCTGAATGACAATATTTTTCTGCAAAGGTACCTAATGAATCAGTACAAACTAAACTAGAATGTTATGACATCAGTCATGACATTCACACACACACACTTGGGTTTTACCAAAAATGCAAGCCAATAACTAAACAACTACACGGCTAACTAGACCTACACTTTGGAAGGCCAGGGAGAGACCATTGATGCACCTAGATCACCACCTATGGCAGAGTACATCCATGCACCACTTTCACTCAGGTTCACCGTGATTTCTAATAATTTCTCTTTGCAGCAGCCAAATGTGCATACACAACTAGATGAGTTGCGTATGGAGGTAGCTCGACTTCGACAGGAAATTACTAACCTCACCATGCAGCATGAGGTCTCTGATTTGACTCATGCAATGGAGGCCTACATTCTTTACCAGGAGATTGCTGAGTTGCACCGACAGATAGCGGGAGGCCCACAAGCCCTATGAGGATCTGACTCTGACCTTGATGACGATCCCCCTGCCGGTGTTGACGGTGTTCCTCCAATCTAAGACAAAGATGTTATTTATAGTCTTTATCGTTATTTTTATTTCCATACTTATCGTTATCTATATTTGATTTCTGCTTGGATTTGTTTTCGTTTTTATGAATCTATCTCTAACAATCGTATTGCATATCTACATATATAAATATTTTGCGTGTTGATGTTTTTCATTATTTACTTTTCTATTATTTTTGTATTTTGTTGTATTTTATTTTATTTTATTTTATTTTATTTTATGAATTTCCATTTTGATTTTTATCAAGCAATTTCATCCATGATTCAAATTATGAAGAAAAACATGTGAAAGATGTTGTCCATACCCCCCGCGAAAAGTACAAGGCCTGTGAGCAAAAAAAATCAAAATCTGGCCCATCCAGATTTTGCACACATGGCGCCTGCCATAACTCTCATGGTGCCCACCATAGGGTATATACGTTTTACGGGGCAGAACCACCAAAACCACCATTTTTCATCTTCCAACCACAAAAACTCCATTTTTTCCTCTCCAAAACCTCCATCAAAATCCACTAAAGTTCATAACTTTCCCATTTATTCACAACCCTGCTAACATTTTCTATTACCACTTCATTTCCCTCATTAAAAATCCACAAACCACCATTTTCACCTTCTTTCCATAAAAACCCATTTTTCTCCTCTTTCACCAACAATAGCAACAATGGAGTTCGATGGATTTTTGCTCTGTGATGGAAAACCAGGGTCCACGCAGAGAAAAATTCTCAAGAAGTTGTAGAAACAAGAAATTTCTCCAACAAGGTATATCGATATTGACTGTCTATATACTTTAGGAATTTATGGCAGTGTTTTCCACATGTTAGACACTTTAGGATTGCATTATATTTTTGCTAGGAGAGAACCTACCTATGAGAGGCTAACCAATTAATTTTTAAGTTCATTGATTTATACTGTCAATCCCAACACTGCTAGCACGATCGATACGATGAAATTTAGAATGTTTAATGTTGAATATGAGTACACTACCGATGCTTTAGCATAGTTGTTGGACATGCCTCATGGGGAAGGTTTTATCTGTGGGACCCCTTTGGATTTTTATTGGTCGATTGAGGTATTTACTTTTTGGGCTAGATTGTCTAGTTCCACCATTTCCTCTTTTGAGTGTATTCTAGCCACAATGATCCATATCCCGACCATTCGTGTTTTCCGTTATTTATTAGCATGTACTATTTTTACCCGGGAGAATCCAAACAAGGTCAATGCAAAAGAACTTCTGATTTTGCAAGGAAGTCTCACTAGTTTAAAAATTAATGTTGTACCATTTATGATTGCACACATGTCTACCCCTTTGAGAAAAGGGGTGTTATTTCTTTTGGAGGATTGATTACCTCCATTGCTCGGGATTTGAACTTGGACACTAAGTTAGTCACTTTGGTACCTCTACCTAACCACATAATTAATTTAAATGTTTTGAAAGATATGAAATTATGCAAGGTTAGGAAAGAGGGAGGTTTTAACCTTATGATCCATGGTGTGGCTATTCCCAGTGTCGCTTTACCTTTCTCCTGGAGGACTGATGTGCTACTTAAGAGAAACTGGACTTACATTTTTTCCGCTCATCCTATTAGGGGACCATTGCTCCCTAATGTTCCTCTTGGGGACGGACATGAGACTGATGAGGAGTATGAACGAAGAGACCTGTCTCCCGTTCGACATATGTCCCCGCACCATGATTCACCAGCACATACCGTACCAACTTCTTCACATCATTATGTAAGTGCTGCCTCTAGATTTTACATTATTGAGGAGATGTGGAGAGAGCATCTTTCTCGAGAGGAAAGGCGAGGTGGCATGCTCACCACATTGCAACAGTAGTTGACTGACAACATGAGCTTCATGCAAACTTCTCAGCAACATACTGATCAGTGTCTTCAAAATATCATGCAATCTCAGCTTGTCGTCAGTATTGAGCAGCAATGTCAGCAAGGATATTTTGAGAGGCATTTTGCACTCGTGGAGGCCACTCAGGGTTCCCTATTAGGGAACCTTCGACAGGTTTAGAGTTCTCAGGCCGCTCTATCAGCCAGAGTGGAGTAGCTATCCTCTTCCCAGAGCGATCATCGTCACAACAGGTCTCGTCACCCTAGGCATCAACAGGATGGCGAGGGCACCAGTGGCCGCCCCAAGATACATCCAGGTTACTCTTTCCATATTTTATTTCGAAACATTGGGGTCAATGTTCGATTTAAGTGTGGAAGGGGATTTTATTACTTTTCCTTTTCTTTATTTTTAAGTCTTTATTTGTTTTTCAGTTTATTTTTCTTGCTTTGTTTGTTTTCAATAAAATTCATGTGCTTGCTGAGTCATTTGTATGGTATATTTCTATTTTTCTCCATTTCTTAGCCCTACCAAAAAATTTTGACAAAAGAAAACAGTATCCTTTGAAAAACTTTGGGCTTTAAGACAGGTTTAAGATAGGATATAGATGATTTAGGAAGTCCTTTTGAAAAATCGGTATCGTTTTAACACCATAAGCTTCGTAATTATAGGAACTGATCCTAATAACCTTATGTTATGGCCTTAACCTTCATCTTTAGTAGTTTATTCTAGCAGTCAACTCTGCCTTAAGCATGGTCTACGTGGGAGACCGATGAATATAAGTGAGTGATCCAAATTATTTTTGTTGTGCTTTCATGATTCATATGTTACAACTCTAGGATATGTGACCCTCACAAAGTTACTTAACCTAAAAAGGGTTGTGATAAATTGCAAAAAGAATAAAAGAAAATATTTTTTTCTCATTGTTGGTTGGTTCAGAGGTTTCTGGTGCTGGATTTGGTAGGGCGAATTACACTCGATCCCCCACAACCACAATTGGGTCATTTGAGGGGTTACCAACTTATGTACCAGAACCCCGTGCTTGAAATCAGAGTCACTAACCGTTCATTCTTCTATGAGTATGTGTGAGATAACATGCTTAATGTTATTGCGCCTGATGAAAAACATTTGAAAATTAGGCCTAAGTGTGATGGTTTTGAATGGATCAGTTTGTATAGGATCGATGTTTGTGTCTGTATTCTTGTAGAATATGTTGTCATGATACCCTTGGTTCACCTGGCTAGTAACTATCGTTACATCCTACTTTAAACTTAGAAGCCCTTTTTTCCCAATTTTTTTGATAATATTGTTTCTCTTTGCTGAGCTATACAGTGTTTTTGCTTGAGGACAAGCAAAGGTCTAAGTGTGGGAGAATTTGATAACACTGAATTGCACTGCATATTTGACTCGATTCGCACGTGTTTATTATGTTTTTATTGTTATTTTCTTGTGTTATGTTTTCATTTTGTTTTGTTTTCATTTTTTTGTCTTTCCTAAGCCTTGCTTGAAGAAATGAAGAAAAACGAGCTAAAAATAAAGATTTTGGAGTTTTTGAACTTGCGGCTTCCACCATGGCGCCCGCCATAGGGTCAGCCATGAGGTGGCCACCTTCAGCCAACTTCCAACTGCAACTTTCTCCACTACTTCTTCATTTTTAGAGCATGGTGGCCGCCACACCCCCATGGCGGGCGCCACCATTGCAAATTCGCTTCCCGCTCAAAAGAAGTTGGAGGGCATTCTTGTGATTTCTAAAATCCTCCCATGCCTATAAATAGAAGTGATTTCAGTTCTTCTTCATCATCCAAGCTTAATTACACTGACTTAAGCCATATATTGTCTAATTGTAAGGGGTAATATCTTCATGTTGAAGAATTATCGCACGAGTCATTGAGTATGTAATCAAGTTTGGAGCACTTTGCAATATTGTCGCCATTTTAATTCAAGTTTCCTTTATTTCATTCAAATTTACCTTCTAGTCAAATTTCTTTAAAGTTTGGAGCAGGTTTCTATTTAAGTTTCCACATTTATCGAACTTATTTCCTCGCACTTGCTTTACTTTGTTTATTTTCTCGCATCGCACTTGCTTTACTTTGTTTATTTTCTCGCATCGCACTTGCTTTACTTTGTTTATTTTCTCGCATCGCGTTTACTTATCTTTTAACCTTTTTACTTTCTGCTTAAACATGATTTGCTTTAATAACTTTATTTTCGTGTCTGGCTAATTTCCTTTAAGGTTGGAATGTAATGATTATGGTTAAGGTAATTGTCTAAACATTGCATCTGTAGGAATACTTTAGGGTCTGTTTTGGTTTTTAACACAAGTTTTCTGCACTTTATTTTCTGTTGGATAAGATTGAAAGTTGTCCAACCATTGATAAACTTAGTTAGTCTTAATTGCTTAAATAGAGCGAAAGCGTTTTGTTCTATTAAGTAAGAACCTTTAACTTTTTAGAAGAAATTATTTCAAATCCTTTTTCGTACGCGTTTATAGGTTTAAAAGTCTAATCATCTCTTGGTTAGAAGTTCTCAGTCAAAATCACTTTTCAACTTAGTCAAGTAACTATATTTCTTAAAAATAGGTTTATTACTTTAACGCAGTATGACCCTTTTATCTGTAACAGTAAAAAGGCATTATTTAAAGAATAAACTTGGTTCTGAATACGCGAAAGTGACAGTTCCTGTTAAATTAGTTCTTTTAAAAGTAGGAAAAATTTCCCCATAAGTAGTTCTATTAGAAGCATTTTAGAGTATTATCTGACTATTGTGATTTGCATTCAAACTCGTTGCTTTTATCTGAATTAACATCTTTAACTTTATTTACTCTGCCTGATATAAAACCCTGATTTGATCTGCCTTAGATAAACATAATGATAATAGAATTTGATAGATTGACGTTTTGGTCTCTGTGGGATCGATAATATTTTATATTACTATGACGCGATTCATATACTTGCGAATACCATGCATCAATGTCTCTGTTGGAGATTCCTAGTCTTTGTTTGAGGATATTCTGCTGGGGACGTTCGACTTCCTCTTGGGGATAGAAGAGTTCAAGAACATTGGTCATTCATTGCTCTACTGGGGAATTTAGTTTTTATATATTCTGAATAGTGATAAAAGAGATGGATATTCCTCTGACGCGATACCTGACCAGGTTTCAGATACCGTAGCAACTCTCTAGGGATAGAAACTTTGACTATACTTTGCTGGAGAAGAGAATTTTGCCGAAGATTTGCAGTAATCGAAGAAATGAACTTTGTTGGGGAGATAAACCCTGTTGGGGAAATAAACCCTACTGGAGAAGAGAATTTTGTAGTGTATTTTACAGTGTTGGAGAAATAGACTCACTGGTGAATTAAATTCTTGTAAACTATGCTGAGGGAATAATTTCTGATGGGAATTGGAATTCTGTAGGTTGTGCGGAAAGAAGTTTCCATCGTATGCTGGGGAAATGATCAAACTTCCTTACTTTCTAGGGGATCTACTGGGGATGATGGTCATGTCAAGCCATCCATCAGGGATATGGGGTTAACTGCTGGAAGATGCCCCAATTTCTGTTTGAAGGCGTATTTGACTTGCTGAGTAAGAATCTCTGTCGGGGATGAGCTTGTGAAGATGGCTCCTGTAGAGGTAGTTCTATGGAGATTGTTCTGTGGGGATTTCTCTGTGGGGATTTGTGGATGACTTGAACATTATCCCAACTCCTAGAATCTTTATTAAATGCTTATTCCTATTTTTATGAACATATTTGTTAACAGTAATCATATTCATATGCATATGTTCATTCACTTTATTCATTGGACATTTTTGAAAACAAAATAGAGAAAGTAAAACAATTTTTAATTTTTAATTTGACTTGTATTGATAATTTGCCTATAACGGGCGGTTTGGTACAAAGGAGACAGAAATCCTAGTAAGAGGAAATTGTCATAAAAGAGAACAGAAAAGTACAAAGAACAATAAGGAAAAACAGTTATGTGACATTGATCCCATTGGGTTTCAACTCTTTTATTGCCCTTATGTCGTCAAGAATCTCATCCCTTGTTGTCGAAAGAAGTTGACTAAATTGATTTGTACCATTTGAACTTGACGATGATAACAAAGCTTGTTGTGGGTAGGTTATCCAACGGGACATAGTCATACGCTTTAATCCCTAACTTTTTCATGGACCTCCCTTTCTGATTTTCATTCCATCGGGATACACTTTTTTGCCCAACACATCCTTTCAGGTTTTCGCCTTGTCGGGTGTACAATCTTTTATATATATATATATATATATATATATATATATATATATATATATATATATATATATCCCTAATTTTTGTCTGAACCCTTTCTGTTCGTTAGGGTGCCCTTATTTTTTACTAGGCTAGTCAACCTAGCGGGTCTCTTTTATGCATAGTATTTTTTTACTATGTTTGCGTTCATAGGGTGAGGAAAATCCTCATCGTCCATGTTGGTAAGTATCATAGAACCGCTAGAAAATATCTTCTTGATTACAAATGGAACTTCATAGGTGGGAGTTCATTTGCCTCTGGGGTCAGCTTGTGGTAGGATGATGCACTTTATTACCAAGTCACCAACCTGATATACCCAATGCTTGACTTTCTTGTTGAAAGCTTTAATCATGCGCTTCTGATACATCTGACCATGACAAACAGCCGCAAGCCTTTTCTCGTCAATAAAATTTATCTGGTCTAGCCTAGTCTGAATCCACTTGTCTTCGTCTAAATCTGTGTCTTTAATAATAATTAGAGAATGAATTTGGACTTCCACAGTTAATACAACTTCCATGTCGTATACTAAAGAGGATATGGTTGCCCCAGTTGACTTCCATACTGAAGTGCGATAACCATGAAGATCAAATTGTGACATCTCATGCCAATATTTGTACGTCACTGTCATCTTCTGTATAATCTTCTTGATGTTCTTATTGGCAGCTTCCATTACGCCATTCATCTTTGGTCGATATAGAGAATAATTATAATGTTTAATCTTAAACTGCATGCAAAGTTCAGTGATCATAGCATTATTGACATTTGTACCATTGTTTGTGATAATCCTTCCGGGGATGTCATATCGATAGATAAGGTTATGCTTAATGAACTGAGCTACAATATTCTTGGTGACGGAGGAAAACGAGGCTGCTTCAACCCACTTCGTGAAGTAATCAATGGCGAAGAGGATGAAATGATGTCTGTTAGAAGTAGTAGGCTTAATCTCTCCAATCATATCAATGCCCCGCATTAAAAATGGCCAAGGAGCAGTAAAGACATTCAGAGGAACCGAAGACACATGTACTTTGTCAGCATAGATCTAGAATTTGTGACATGTTCTGGAGTGATGATGGAAATTTGTTTCCATGGTCGACCAATAATACCCTGCTATCAGAATCTTCTTAGCCATTGTATGCCCACGGGAGTGAGTACCAAAGATACCTTCGTGCATATCTTCCATAACCTTTTCAGCTTCCCTCTTATCCATACAACGAAGCAGAGTTAAGTCGTGATTGCGCTTGTACAAAATTCCATTGCTCAGGAAAAACTTAGCAGAGAACCTCTGTATGAATTTCTTGTCATTGATAGAATCTCCTTCAGGGTATTCATGAGCCTCGAGGTATCTTTTCACTTCGTGAAACTAAGGCTTCTCTTCTACTTCATCAACATCAACTTCATAGCAGTGCGTCAGTTCGTCTAGTCTTTCGATAGTAATTTTTGGAGCTTCATTGTCCCATTTGACTTTGAACATAGATGACATGGTATTTAGTGCGTCTTCTAACTGATTCTCTTCTCGTGGAATATGTTCAAAAGTAATTTCCTCGAAGTATGGAATTAGTGTCAATACATGATCCCAAAAAGGAATGATATTTGGATGCTTCATATCTCATTCTCCCTTAATCTGACAGATTACCAGGGTTGAGTCCCCGTACACATTCAAGAACTTGATTCTCAGATCAATAGCAGCCTTGATACCCATGATGCACGCTTCGTATTCGGCCATGTTATTGGTACAATCAAAGCATAATCTGGCGGTGAAGGGCGTATGACAACCTTTGGGAGAGATAATCACAACACCTATTATGTTACCAAGCGTGTTAGAAGCTCCATCAAAAATCATATTCCATCGGGATCCTGGCCCAGGTCCTTCATACGGTCCAGGTTCTTCACATTTTGTAATTAGCATGAATTTCTCATCTGGGAAGTTGAAATTCATAGACTGGTAGTGGTCTACAGCTTTATGAGCCAAGTGATCTTCCCGTACACTTCCCTTGATTGCATTATGAGTAGTGTAGTAAATGTCATATTCTTTCAAGACCATTTGCCATCTTGCTATTCTTTCGGAGAGAGCGGGTTTCTTGAATATTTACTTTATAGAATCCATTTTAGAGATCAACAACATGGTATGAGTCAACATATATTGTCTTAGTTAGTGAGCAGCACTTGCCAAATTGCAACAAGTTTTATCGAGCAGTGAGTATCTTGTTTCATAGTCGGTAAACTTTTTTCTAAGGTAGTATATTGCATGCTCTTTTCGACCAGACTCGTCATGCTGCCCAGTACACACCGCATTAAGTTCTCTAACACTGTTAAGTGCATGACCAAAGGTCTTCCTTCAACTGGTGGCATCAGAATCGGAGGTTCCTGGAACTAATCCTTGATTTTGTCCAAGGCTATATGGAAATCTTCGTTCAACTTCACTACCAGATCTTTCTTCAGCAACTTGAAGATCGGCTCACAAGTAGCGGTCAAATGAGAAATAAATCTGGCAATATAATTCAGTCGTCCCAAGAAACCTTTGACTTCCTTCTCAGTACGGGGAGCCACAATTTCTTAAATGGCTTTGACCTTGGCGGGATCAACTTTAATACCTTTATCACTAATGATGAAACCTAGGAGTTTACCAGATCTTACCCCAAAAGTGCACTTGTTCGGATTTAAACTCATCTTGTACTTCTTCAATCTCTCAAACAGCTTGTGTAGATGGTCATGATGTTCTTCATCAGTCTGAGACCTGGATATCATGTTGCCGACGTAAACCTCTATCTCGTGATGAATCATGTCATGGAACAAGGCTACCATAGCACACTAATATGTTGTTTCGGTATTCTTCAAACCAAAAGGAATAACATTGTAACACTTCTCCCAATGATTATAACTTGAGAAACCATCCATGAAGGAGAATACTTTGTGCTGAGCGGTGTTGTCAACCAGAATTTCAATATGCGGTAGCGGAAAGTCATCTTTGGGGCTCTCCCTATTCTAACACCTGTAGTCTACACACATACGCACTTTACCGTTTTTCTTTGGTACCGGAACCACATTTACAACCCACTGAGGATAGGATGTAACATCCAAGAAACCTGCATTGAATTGCTTCATAACCTCAGCTTTGATCTTTTCTAACATCTCGGGACACATACGACGAACCTTCTTCTTAATTGGAGAACAACCCCCTTTCACCGGCAGACGGTGAACCAAAATATCAGTATCGAGCCCTGGCATATCTTCGTACGACCAAGCAAAGATCTCAAAATAGTCATGCAACAACTGGATTAATTTGTTCTTAACATTGTCCTCTAGATTGGCATCTATCTTAACTTGTTTCCTATCTTTTACAGTACCCAAGTTTACAACCTCGACTGGCTCTTCATGCGGTTGTATAGAATTTTCCTCTTGCAATAACAGTCTGGAAAGTTCTCCAGGTACTTCACAATCTTCCTCACCTTCGTCCTCAACTTGGTAGATCATACTTTCAAAGTCATAAGTGGCAATAACATACTTGTTATCAGTAGGATCTAGAGTGGATGTCGATAAGCAATTTATTATGTGGGTGTGTATAAGAACACATAGCCAATTTGAAAATGATAAAATAAAAGAAAGATAAAGAGTGCAAAATTTGAATGCAAAATGTCCAATTATTTATTGAATGAAAATATGTTAATGAAATGACAATCCTAACAAGTGGACCATTGTGCCCCAGGCAAGGCACATGGCTTAAAGTTATTGTTTTAAAATTACATAGCCAAAACTGGAAAGCAATAAAAACAGAAAGTAGCATTTACTCCTTACTAAAGGAGATTATATAACGTCTTCAGTCTTCTAGTTGTTGAGCCCATTGCCAATCGTAGTCACTGTTAGCATCTTCTATAGCATAATCATCACCAATAGCATTAACGCCCTTGTCGTGCTTAGGAATATGAGCAGTAATCACATTTGGGGTCTCGGGAGGATCAAATTCAATTTCTTTGGAGTCAATCATATCTTGAATTTTATTCTTCAAAGCCCAGCAGCTATTGGTGTCGTGTCTGGGGCTATTGGAGTGGTTATTAGATTTCACATTAGGATTATAACAAGAAAAGGAGGTATTGGGATTCTGAGGATGATCCCTTAACACTATCAGATCCTCCTTCAACAAATGTTATAATTCCTGAGACAATGACGTGTTAATCTTAGTAAATTGTCTTGTTGGTGCATCTGACCTCTGTTGGTTGCTTTGTTGATGTTGTTGCACAGGCGCAGGATTAGAAATTAGCACAACTCGTACTGATTGGTTGCGATCATTTCTAATACGACCCTTCTGTCTATACATAGCATTAGCTTAATTTTTACCATTGAACGTGTTATTTACAATACTTGAAGATGCAGCTACCTAAATTTTCCAACTTCTAATTCCACCTTCAACATGTTCCCCTGTTAATATCAGCTCGGTGAATCTGGCTGAAGAGCTTCTGATCAGATGATTAAAGAAATGACCTGTCAAAGTTCCCATGGACATATCAACCAGCTCCCTGTCAAATAAATGATGTTGAACCCTTCCATCTAGATCTCTCCATTTCTAGGCATACTACTTAAAGCCTTCGTTTGAACCCATAGTCATTCTTTGTAATTACACACGTGTCAGTGCAAGATCAACATTGTATTAATATTGTTTGTAAATCGCAGTAGCCAAGTCTTCCCAAGTACGTATATTGGTTCCTTCCAGTTGATAGAACCATTTCAACTATGTATCAGATTAGATCTCTTGAAAGAAATGTACCGACAATTTTTTGTCAGCAGTGTGGGGTTGGATCTTTCAGACATAAGACCTTAAATGTAGTTTAGGACAGGAAACACCATCATACCTCACAAAAGTAGGGACCTTAAATTTATGAGGGATAACAACCCCCGAAATCAGACCTAACTCTTCAAAATCCATCCCAGGCACTCTCTCGATCTCCATAGCATTAAGACGATCTTCCAGCTATTTGTATTTGTCAACAGCAGGAGGATACTATTTAGAAGAATAATCTTCTTCATCAGAATATTGACTAGAACCAATGTTACTTCCCCTTTTAGCCTTCACACTCTTATCTTCTTCATCCTGATTGTCATTTTAATCAGAGGGAATATCACAGTTTTAAGCTTGTTTGGGAGGACCTTTGAACCTTCTTCCAATGTTGAGGATGGCGAATGGTTTTCTAGTATTCTTCTTTCTGTATTTGGTGATGAGTTATTTCAAGTCTTCATGCCCTTTGGCTAAGTCCAAGAACATTTGTTGGAATTCAGTGTTCTGAGTTTGAAATTCTTTGATGGTTTGTTCGAGAGTTGTCTTTTACTAAAATAAAAAGCAAGAAGATGATAAAATATGTCCTAGGAAATAAATGTTATGTAATGACATGCATGATATGTAGATGAAATGTTTTCAAGGATCTCGCAGGATAGACAAATGAAATGTTAGAAGTTGTCTCCGGCGGCAGCTTTGACTGAAGAACTTCACGTCTTTGAACATCCTTCTATAAGAATCAAGATCACCATGTCAAGCGGGTCCTAGCCTTTGAATCAAGGGAAGTACTTTGATCTTTGAAGGCATTTGGTAAGAGGAAAGTAAATCCTCTTGCCCCTTGCCAGCAATCTGGTTCATGATAGACCTGCATCACAGGTCCCTGAGATCCTTGAAATGGTTAGTGAAATATATGATGTTATGATGTCATGATGTCATATTTGAACAGGTAGAAAACACAACCAAAGCACACAAGAGCCTTGAGTTTAAAGGCTTCCATGAGGTCTGTAGGTAAGTACCCTTTTCTATTGAAGTCAAGTTGGCTCAAACTGTCCTAAAAAAGTAATCGGGTTCTACGAGTCTCATATCACTGATCTTTCTCATAGGTTTTATTTCAGCAGAGCAACTGACTTGCCGCAAAAACATTTTTAGATTCAAATCTCAATGAGCGTAGCATCGAGTATCTACCAACTTTGGACTACACCAAAACCAGCTATCTCACTACCTTCTACTGGACAAGTTGGTTCAACTAGGGTTCTAAAAGTCAGTTAGTTCTTATGACACCATGCGACAACCCAGTGTTATTGCTACTTACCTAAAGTTACCTAGATCCGAGTGTAGGATCTTTGCTAGAAACATAAACCCAAACAACCCCTGAAAGATAAAACAGACAATGTAAACAAATTATGTGATGTAAACTCTAAGGTAACCCCTCTTTAATTTAGTCCCCAACAGAGTCAACAGTTATGTAATACGGTGGGAGAACTAACATGAATTTGCATTTTGTCGCAAATGTTGCGGATAGAAAGAGTCGCCACCGACATTTATTTTATCCAATAAGGAAAGGGTGAAAAGAACAAGAAAGACCTTGATAGATTTTGAGCTCGGGGGGTAGGTTATGAGAAGGGAAGGTGTTAGCACCCTTTTCATCCATAGTTATCTACAGGCTCTTAATCGCTTAGCTCACAATATAAATTTGCTTTGTGTGTGTGTTTGAAAATATTTTGGAAAGTTGCCAATAGAAGGCAAGACTTTGTAATGTCTCTTGTATCGGTAAGAGTGTATACAAAGTGTTTGTTCGAAAATATTTTGAAAGTGTTTGTGAGAAATGTTTTTGTTTTGAAAGATTGTGAGAAAGCGATTAAAATTTTTCTACCCACTCAAGGTCGTTATTGTAATTTCCTCCTCCTTTAGATAGTGTTATCCGTACCATTATTTAGTAGGAAGCCATATCTTTGGATGTGAAGGGAAAGGCGAGGGTCATCGTATAGTAATTGAAGGCAACTTGTAAGGACACTTTAGAAATTTTCATAAGGGACTAGATCATTTATCGAAAAGGCAATGTCGAAAGGGTCATCGAGGGACTATGATATTTTTAATCGAGGGACTTTGATAAAGCGTCCCCATGTTCGATGGACATGACTGTTTTATTTTCCAAAGACGATAAGGAAGGTTACTCTAGAGGTGAGAGTGTGCGAGTGATTTGTATTCAGTTATTTTATCTTTGAGTTAGGTTTTTCTATAGATTCGTTTTAGTCTTTCCATACAATCCCAATTACTAACAGCAATATAGTAAAATGATAGTAAAGGTGTGGAATGTAAAGCAAAAAAGATAAACCTAAACCTATTACAAGACTTTGTGGTAGATACATAATAGAAAGCGGAAAAGAAAATCCTAAGCTATTACATACCAGAAAACAGTTACATAATACTGGAAAAAGGAAAGCAAGAATAAAAATTATATTCGCGAAACCTATATAGTCAAAAAAATGTAAAATAAAAATAGAATCAAAAGAAAAATAAATGTTTTTTTGATGATTTTATTATGAAAAAAAAGGTTTTTGAATGATGATTTATAATATACCAAAAAATTAATTAATTTTAATTTATAAAAGAAAAAATTTAATCAATTAAGTTAATTAAAAAAAGATTAATGATAAAAAAAAACCTAAAACCTAGTTATTGTTAGGGTTTGTAAAAGAAAAGGTTTATGATTTATGGTTAAGCGAATTTAGGGTTTTTAAGGGAAAAGAGAAACCAAAGAAAAGGGTTGGAAAAATAAACAAAACAATACAAATCCCAGGGGTGGGTGTTGAACCCACGCCCTTAGCTTTTACAACTGTCTACCTTGCCACTACGCAGACGCCTGTTGGTGCTATTAAGACGGGCACAATGCAAAACATAGCTAACCTACAAGGATTGAGGAAACTTGAAAAAATAAATGACAAATGGCAGGATCAAACCCATGCCCTTGTAAACTAATGCCTTAACGCGCGCTTGCTTGCCATTGGGGTGGCTGTTTCATCTGATATATCCCTGAAACGAAACAATTATATAATAAAACAGAATAACTGGACCGGAGAAGCGCCGGAGCCCTAGCTCCGGTCGTCTTCTCCGTTGACTATTTTTTCCAACCTGCAAAAACAATAATTGTTAGCGATCCAAAGGGACCCTACTCCCTTAAATCAAGCCCCGTGAGTTCAATGGAACCATTATTTTAGGGTGATTCACGCTGGTTTGTGAGGTATGACAAAAATAACATGGATCAGTGTAAGCATGGCCATTTTTCAACCCAGTTGTTATGGAGGCCATGCGATTGGTCTAACCTGCACCTTGAGATCTCAAAAGCATGTTAAATAAGTTAGTACACATTGAAACAAAACAAAAACATCAGTATGAATTTTATAAAAAAAACACAAAAGGTGATGCATGCATACTATTTTTGTGTGCTTTGGATCATTAATATCATTCCATTCTTACCCTATGGAGCTTCTAGAAGTGAATGGAAAGGTTAGTTTACCTTGAGAGTGGTTGCAATTAGGATTCTTGCTTTGCCAATTTTTTTTGAGAATTTTGGAATTTGGAATGGCTTCTTGTGCAAGGGTTTTCCTGGCTACTCTTGTCTGAATGAAGAAGATATATATTTCTTGAAATTAGGTTAACCATGTTGGGCTTGTACCTTGTAAGAAAAAGCCTATATTTTATCTTATTTATTTAGAATTTAAAATAAATAAAAATCAAAATAAATAGAATAAAAATATCAAGGGGGTGCATGAAGTGATTAAGAGGTTCATATGAAGTATATAACACACATGGACCTTGAAACAATAGCCCATTAGCCCAAAAATTCAAGTTTGATCACTTTTGGTTCCATGCATTTGCTCAAAATTTCCCAACTTGCACCAATCATAACTCTCTCAATTTTTATCATATGAAGGTGATCTTTGACTTTTTGGAAAACCCAAGATGTCCACTACAATCTATGTTTTGATCATTTTTGCATTTGAAGATTTATCTTGATGTGCGTTGCCTTGATAAAAAGTGTCTTCTTGTTGACTTTGGAAATGACCTATAATGTATTGGCCCATATCTCTCAAATGAAGCATTTTTTGGACTTGAGCTTAGAGGGAGAAAGCTGTAGAGAATTGAATTTCCTTCAAAATGAGATTTAGTTGAGGAAAATCTGATGAAGCATGTGGACGTTTTGCTTGGTCAAAGTTCAGTTGACTTCTCTAAGAAAACCCTAATTTGGCAACTTTTGACTTTTGATGAATCTTTAGTTTTCTTGATGAGTTATGATCAACCCTTGATCAAATGATGAATGTGACTTAAAAATCTTGATGATGACCAAAAATATTGAGGTTTGACTGTATTTTGACCACAATTGACTTTTTGTCCAATATAGTTGTTTTTCAGTCATTTGAGTAATTGACTGAGCAAACTTGTGATGCAAGGCTTGAAACTTGGTATGAGCATTCTTGAAGACCTATAAGAAACCATGAAATCCACTTGATACCTTAGAAACCCTATCTTCCTTGAGAAAAGTGAAACCCTAGTTGTAGGTCCATTGCT
The DNA here is from genome assembly GCA_948472305.1 of Vicia faba. Taxonomy (NCBI): domain Eukaryota; kingdom Viridiplantae; phylum Streptophyta; class Magnoliopsida; order Fabales; family Fabaceae; genus Vicia; species Vicia faba. The sequence goes on from OX451740.1 coordinate 1,221,229,810, forward strand.
TAGGAGGAGAATTTGTCTGATCAATTCTTGGGCAACCTTGAGCAAATGAAAAACCTAGGAGCATGTCTTTAATAAAAAATGGGAGGGAAAATTTTGGGGTACAAGACATGGCCTCCCGTGTTACACGTCTGAGTTTTACCATTTTTCACTTGCACACATTTCCTTTAGTGAGTCTGACATGGGCCATGTCCGGTGACGGCCGACCGTGTTGCACTTCTGATTTTTGTGAAATTTTTTCTCTTTTGCATAATTTTCTCCTCTCTCTAGGTAAACTTCATTTTAGAGCTCTTGATTCCTTTGCAAGACATTGTGATTACCTACAAAAATACAATAAAAATATGACAAAACAAAGACAAAAGTTATAATTAAAGCGTGTGGGTTTCCTCCTATGAAGCGCTTCATTTAACGTCCCATGGATTGACGGTCGTCCATCTTACCCTGTAAGACGGACATTATCAATCAAGCCACATACTTTCTGAAAGTAATAAGGCTTCAATCTCTTTCCATTCACTTTAAATGTATCCCCATTAGCTTTATTTTTCAATTCTGTTGCTCCATGGGGAAACACTCTGTGAACTACAAACGGTCCGGACCATCTGGAGTTTAACTTTCCAAGAAATAACTTCAACCTGGAATTTATCAACAACACCAGTTGTCCTTCCCAAAATTCCTTCCTTAAGATCTTCTGATCATGCCATTTTTTTGTTTGTTCTTTATATATCTTGGCATTCTCATAAGCTCGATTTCTAAACTCTTCTAACTCATGAAGTTGAAGAGTTCGGGATTTTCCAGCTTTCAAAAGATCACAATTCAGGAACTAGGTAGCCCAAAAGGCTTTATGCTCTCGTTCAAGCAATAAATGACATGCTTTACCGTAAACCAGTTGATAGGGAGACATACCTATAGGGGTTTTGAAGGCAGTTCTGTATGCCCAAAGTGCATTTCCAGCTTTATAGCCCAATTTTTCTGAGAAGCGCTGGAAATTTTTTCAAGTATCTGTTTTATCTACCAGTTAGTCACTTCAACCTGTCCACTTGTCTGAGGGTGATTTGGGGTGGCAATCTTGTGCTTCACTTCATACTTCTTCAACACATTCTCCATCATCTTGTTTAAGAAGTGAGTACTTTCATCACTGATTAGAGCCCTTGGTACCCTAATCATTTCTAGGTAATGCGACAACTTCCACCCACTTTGACACATAGTCGACCGCGACCAAAATGTAGTTCTTTCCAAAAGAGGGTGGAAACGCTCCCATGAAGTCTATTCCCGACACGTCAAACAGTTCTACCTCTAACATGGCATTTTGAGGCATCTAGTTCCTTTTTGAAATGTTACCCATCCTATGACATTGGTCACATTCCCTCATAATGCTCTGAGCATCTTTAAATAGAGTTGGCCAGTACAACCCAGACTGGAGGACTTTTGCATTTGTTCTATCTCCACTAAAATGTACTCCATATTCTAAGTCATGACAATCTCTTAGTAAATCTCTCTGTTCTTCTAGGACACACCTTCGAACCAATCCATCTTTTCCATTTTATTACAAGAATGGCTCATCCCATAAATAAAACCTGCAATCAGGAAAAAAAAACATTTCTTTTTGTTAGAGTCAAAATCATCAGGTATTATTCCACCTACCAAATTATTCACATAGTCAGCGAACCACGGAGCACCAATCATATCTAGTATTCATTCGCCAATAATTTCATCCTTGATTGGGTGTTTCTCCTCTATTTCTTTTATCAGAGACATTCGGGATAAGTGATCAGCAATAGTGTTTTCACATCCCTTTTTGTCTTGGATCTCTTGATCAAACTCTTGCAGGAGTAAGATCCACCTCAGCAGCCTTGGTTTTGATTCCTGTTTAGAAAAAATATATTTCAAAGGAGCATGGTCAGTATAAACAATTACCTTTGACCCCAACAAGTAGGACCTAAATTTTTCAAAAGCATACACACTGCAAACAATTTCTTTTCAGTGGTTGCATAGTTCATCTGAACTGGATTCAACACATGGCTTGCATAGTAGATCACATGCAAGAGCTTTTCACTTCTCTGTCATAGCATTGCCCCTACTGCTATATCACTTGCATCACACATGATCTCAAATGGTATAGACTAATCATGAGAAATTACTATAAGGGCAGACATCAGCTTATTCTTCAAAGTTTCAAAGGCCTTATCACACATTTTATCGAAAACAAACAATGTATCCTTCACAAGAAGACTCATCAGAGGCTTCGCAATCTTGAGAAATCTCTTGTGAGCCTACGGTAGAATCCTACATGTCCTAAGAAACTTCTTATTCCTTTCTCATTCACCGATGGGGGTAAATTTGCTATCACCTCCACTTTGGCTTTGTCAACTTCAATTCCCTTATGGGAAATTTTGTAACCTAACATTATACCTTCATGCACCATGAAATGACACTTCTCCCAATTGAGAATCAAATCGGTCTGCTGACATATTTCTAGCATAAGAGACAAGTTATTCAAGCAATTCTTAAAAGAAAATCCAAAAACCGAAAAATCCTCCATAAACACTTCCATGTGATTTTCAAGCATGTAAGCGAATATGGATGTCATACATCTCCGAAAAGTAGTAGGTGCATTACACAACCAAAATGGAATTCTCTTGTAGGTGAGAATACCATAAGGGCATGTGAATGTAGTCTTCTCTTGATCTTCTATAGTTACCGCAATCTGATTGTATCCTGAATACACATTAATAAAACAGTAGTAATCATGTCCAGCTAACCTTTCCAACATTTTGTCAATGAATGGTAAAGGAAAGTGGTCTTTTCTTGTAGCAATATTCAATCTTCGGTAATCTATGCACACGCTCCAACCTGTAACAGTTCTAATAGGAATCAACTCATTCTTCTCATTTTTAATGACAGTTGTTCCTCCCTTTTTAGGTACCACATTAATAGGACTCACCCATGCATTATCGGATATAGGGTAAATAAGCCACGCATCCCACTATTGTGCCCCCAAAATTTTCCCTCCCATTTTCTTCATGGCATTCTTTCAAGGCTTCTCAGATACTCAACACACTTAAGGGTTGACTAGTCAAGATGCACCTCCTAAGCCAAAAGCCACAACTAGGGTTTGGGATTTCTCAAGGAATTCTGGTTTGCAAAGGTCTCATGTGACTTCCAAGGTTCTTCATAGGTCCTCAACAAGGTTCGTGTAAAGTTTCAAGCCCTACATCATAAATTTGCTCAATCAATGGTTCAAATGCTTGAAAATGAACTATATTGGTCAAAAAGTCAATTGTGGTCAACATACAATCAAACTTCAATATTTTTGGTCAACACCAACATTTTAAAGTGATATTCATCATTGGATAAATGTTTGATTATGATTCCTCAAGGAAAGCCCTGAAATCATCAAAATTCCAAAATTGTCAAATTAGGGTCTCCTTAGGAGAAGTCAACTGAACTTTGACCAGGCATAACTTTCACAATGCTTCATCAACTTTTCCCCAACCAAAGCCCATTTTAAGGAAAATTCAATTCCCTACAACTTTTCTTTTATTCTCAAGTATAAAAGATGCTTCACTTGGAAGATATGATCTCATACATTATAAGTCATTTTCAAAAGTCAACAAAAGACACTTTTTGTCAAGGAAACTTACATCAAAATAGTGTCTTCAAGTGAAAAAATTATTAAAAAAAGAAAGTGTATAGGACATCTTGTGCTTTCCAAAAAGTCCCAGATCATCTCTAAGAGATGAAAATTGAGCAAGTTATGAATTGCACAAGTTGGGGAATTTTGAGGAATTTTAAGAAGTACAAATTGAGAAAAATTGCATTTTTAGACCAATAAGCCTAATTTTTGGACTTCAAGCATGTCCATCATGTCTTTGAAGATCTCTAAGTCCATTTTTTCTTATCCTCGATTTTAGTTGTATTTATCTTGATTTTATTTTTAAAATTAAATAAATTAAATAAGAATGCAAGAGATTATGAACCATAGCATTTGGGCTTGTCTTAACCCATCAAGAGGCCCATAATTTCTTGCAAGATACAGCAAATGAGTCAAGCTTCATGCAAGGATAAGAATGTCAAGAGGATAACTCAAAAAGGCATGTTTTCAATTGGTTTGATTTTGGTTTTAAACATGGTTTAATGGCTTGATTCTTTCCATATCAGTGGAGCTATTACACTCCTCTATAAATATGCAACCAAATCATAGCACAAGACACGCTACCACTGCCTGAAAGAGCTCTAAAAATTTCACAAAATTATCCAAAGTTGTAAAAATTAGAAACCCAGTTTCCAGCCACCCTTAATCAAAACCAAAGATCCAAACAAGCTCCTGAGGTCTCCAGGAGTCATTTCCACTCTTTACGCTAGCCTGAAGCACGCCTGAATTGCACACACAAGTTGCATCGTTTTGGTATATTTTCTTTAAATCCAATCTTGTTTAATATGCATTGTTAACTGATTTAATTTTTGCCTACATGTTTATAGCAATATACAGAACATGTTAGATGTAACACCCCAATTCTACCTGACAATAAATATAAATCAGTTATATAAAAATTCTACAACCGAATCAGGATGCCACAAATTTAACTTAAAACAATGAAATTCATTACCGATACATAACACATTAAACTTGGATGAACAAACAACAAACATAATTCAATCTTAAAAAGAAACATCAATTTTCATAACTACGCAGCGGAGTCATAATATTCAACTTAAAGGAGTGTAATATCTTTTTCCCACTAAAACAACTTCAAATAACAATCATTTAAAGAACAACAACTTAAAGTTCAATCAACCGAAATAACAACAATAAAACAGCAAGTGTTCATCCCCCCGAGTGTTACGTGTCAGAGCAATGACACCGACTCAAACTACTGAAGGTAAACCGCCTTCACTCTGGATTACCTCCATGTTACCAACATCGGGGTAACATTCAAACAGAAGGGGTGAGATATCGAACATTATAATAGAACACATGATAAGTAAAACATGAGAATCAATTCATAAATATTCACCGCTTCTCAGATCTTTAGCAAAATAAATGCAATTAAAATCAATCACACAACAACTCGGAATGCAACACAGAATGCAACTCATCTTTATGAAAATGCATGTGGTACCAATGGAGAAGAACTCCCATCATAAAAATCTGACAATAAATAGAGGCATCAACAAGGCATAAGCCTTCTTCGCAGTTTGCCAATCCAGGCCATCACAGAGTATGCAAATGTATATGAATGCACTATCACATACTCACAACAATCATCATCCATCGTAAGGAAGAAGCCCACATCACCATTATTACCAGTTGTGATCGGTGGATCTGGAACTGACTGTTTAACGCTGGTTCGCGAAATGTCGCGGAAGCAAGAGTCGTCAGCGTCTTTTATTTTCTCCAACATGGACAGGACAAAAGCACAGCAAAATTCCTTATGAGATAGTTTCTCGGTTCGGGAGGTAGATTTATAGAAAGGGAAGGTGTTAGCACCCTTTATATCCATGGTTATCCATGGGCTCTTAGATACTTGCTCATTGTGTTTTCAAAAGTGTTTGCTTTTCAATTGTGAATGGGTTTGAAAAAGTTTCGTCAAAGTTTTCGGAATAACTCTTGTATCATTCCTCAAGAGTGTTTGAAAAAATTATTTTGAAAGCTTTTTGAAAAGTGTCAGTGTGAAAAGAGTTTTTATTTGTTTTTGAATAGAGCAAGTATCTATGAGTCATCTACCTACCCTAAGGAATTAGGTTGTGTAAATGTCCTTAAGGTAGTGCCATCCCACCATTGAGAGGTAGGTAGCACCACCGTTGGAGGTGTTCGGGTCAATTCGTTTTTAGGGACAATGTGGTCACCAGAGCAACAGTAGGACACCTTAGAAGCTACCCTTATGCCATTGACCATGGACATAAGGACTTACTAAAACGTCCTATACTCGACGACCACGTTTCAAAGGCAACAGGTGAGGCGTACCCTAAGAGTGGTGTGTGAATTTGTGTGTTGTTTTCATGTTATGTTTTATCTTGTACATGTATCATGGTGATCTACGCATCATTTTTAATTTGGCCATACATTCTTTCATGCAAAGTTTAATAGTTTAAGAGTGCGGAAATTTAAATGCGGAAAGGTAAATCCTACGCTATTACAAGGCGCGGGTCTATACATCGCCAAATTAACAAAGACCCGTTTTGAATAAAAATGCGGAAAGTAAAACCTAGTTACTATTACATGGCTTGAGCAGTTACATAATATTCATAAGAAAATAAAATAACGTGCGAAAAGAATAAAAATAGAACGTTCGAGGGCGTTGGACCCTTTAAAGAAATTAAATGAAATTAAAGAGCTAATTAATTATTTAATAAAAGGAAAGAAATGTTTTTTAGTTTTTTGTATTTATGAAATAAAGAAAATTAAAATTAAAAGAAACCCTAATTCTAAGTTATTTTTAATTATTAATGAAAAATGCTAAAGTTTAACCTAATTTACTAAAGAATTTATGTATATGTTTATTTACAAAATAAATTAGTAATTAATAATAATGATAATAAGAAAAAATTATTTATTAAGAAAAGGATGAAAATGCTAAAAAAACCTAATTTCTACATATTTTAGTTTATTAAGAAAAAGATTAAAGTTTTAACCTAATTTAACTAAATTAATTATTTAACATTTATTTACAAAAATAATAATAGTGAAATTAATATTAATAAAAATAAACATTTTTTCTAGTTTCTGATTTATTATTGTGAAAATTATTTTATGGTAAAAAGGAAAAATTAAAACATTAAAAAAGAATTAGAAAAGAAAATCAAATAAAAAATTAAAAATGTGCAAACCATGGGGGGTATTCAGACCCAAAGGGAGGTATGATTTGAGAAATTTGGCCCATTGAATCAAGGCCCTGTTTGACTTTCCAGGAAAGAGTGCATGTTCATTGACTGGCGTGCATGGTAGACATCCTCTTATAGCCTTTGGATTGAAGCTCATGGGCGCGTGGCAGGCTTGGATGTGAACGTGCATTGTGGACTTTGGATGAAGTGCTACGCTGGAATACCTTGCAACAAAAATTATTAAGCGTATGAGGGGGACCTGGGAATCGAACCCAGGTCCCAGTACCTGCAGGACACCTCAACAACCATCCAGGCTAGCGCGTTTCTTTGTTAACATAATGCATGAGAAATATAATATACAAAAAGTGTTAGTTAGTGGTATTAACAAAAATTTGCGCGCCAGTATTTGAATTGTCCAATAGCACCAAGCCACGCATGCTTCTTCTCCGTTTTGTACCTGCAAATACAACCAAATAGCGGGGGTTTTAAACCCCCACTAAGTACCACCAGGAAAAATAGCGATTAGACGATGGGCAAATATAAAAAGGGCGCGAGGTCATGGAATGATTCGTCTTCATGTCACGAATTCAATGGCATAGGTTTGGTGGCCTGATTTTTCCATATGAAGAAACCCCTAATTTAGAGCTCCTGAAACCCTAATGTCCATCAATGGCAGATTTTGATATAGGCATTGTTAGTTCAATTAAAGGGTACCATTAGCTTCAGAACATCCATATTAGTGTAAATCAACATTTAAAACATATGAATAATGCATGTAAATTAAAAAACAATAATGGACAAGTTCAAGAAAAGTGTGATGTCGTTCTACCAATTCTTGAGGTCTGGAGACTTGGTTTTGATTGTAATTGACTCCTGGATGCTTTGGCAATGTATTGGAATGCTTTTGGAGCTTTGAATTGTCCTCTAGGTGTGAAATCAGTTTTCAACTTTTGGCCAAAAAATTGCAATTTCGTTCTTTGTTTTCTGAGCAGTTTTTGTGTGTATGAGCATTAGGTTTAGTCTTGTATATGTATCTGAACGTGATTAGGTTAAGAAAACAAGCCCAAGGTCCATCCATTCATGTTTTGAAGATTTGATTTTCAATTATATCAATTTCAATCTTTTTGCCATGAAACCATTGCCAATCATGTAGAATCTTTCCTTTTTGAATGAGAAACGATTTGCCACCTTGCCCTAGTTTGATTTGCTGCACAAAAAAGATTTAAAAAGCATGATTTGATATTTTCTCATATTTAAATCTAATTAAATGAATTAATATGATTAAAAATTCAATTAATTAATTAAAAATAGGAAAATAAATCCCTTTGAGCTTAATGGGTCGTGCATATGCTTTGGGTAATGATTCATGGAAGAATTTGTGGCCCATTAGCATTTTTGAAGCCTTTTGTGCAAAGTTGACTTTTCAAAATTCCCAAAATTTTCCCAACTTCTACAAGGCATATCTTGCTCAATTTTGAAGCTATTATCATGTTCTTTGACATTTTGGAAAGGTCTTGAAGTCCTCTAACCAATACATTTGGTCCCATGTCATTTTGATTTACCAATCTCAAGTTATGGTCTTTGACTTAAAGTGCCTTTTTGTTGACTTTTGAAAATGACCTATAATGTTGAAATTGATAACTTTTTGTGAGGGCATTTCTTGGACTTGAAGTGTGAAGATGAGTTGTAGGAAATGTCATCCTCTCCAAAATGAGCCTTGGATGGGATTTTTCTGATAAACCATGAAGAAGTTATGCCTTGGTCAATTTGCAGTTGACTTTTTCAACTGTCCAAAAATAGAAACTTTTGCATCTTGAGACTTTTTGAGCCATGCTTTGAGAATCATGATCAAGAATTGATCAAATGATGTTTGTGGCTTCAAAATCATATGTTTGACCAAAAATTTTGACTTTTGACTGTCAAATGACCATTTTGCCCCTGCAGTTGACTGTTGAGCAATTAGGGTTTTTGACTGTGCAATTTGATGCTGTGAGTCTTGAAACTTGGCATATGGATGCTTGACAATGTTTATAGGCATGTGGGACTTGATTGGACCCTTGGAAACTTAAATTTCTTTGTAGGAACTAAAACCCTAATTTTGACTTTGTTAGGAGGCAATTGGACTGTGCAACCTTTGAGAGATTTTGAATCTTTTGGAGATTGATTTTGACAAATCTTGAAGAATATGGGAGGGAAAATTTTGGGGTACAACACCAGTAAATAGAGGTAATTCATCATCATTTAAAACTCCTTGCAACTTCGCATTATCAATAAGAATTCACAACAACAATCACAACAACACAACAACTCAACCTAAATGACATTGTCCATAAGCCTATCACATCAATCAATGATCCAATCATTAACATAATCAAATATTAACTTAACCACAACTCACATCGTGTGGTTAACAACAAAAACACAGCATGTACGGGAAAAAGGGATAGGGAACTACGTGCCCCTAGACATGCATAGTAACTAGGACAGCCTAACAACTAATCCATACTCCTCAAAACGCACAGGGGAAAATAGGATAACGACCCACTTATGCTCCTCGACATGTCCTGCAACCTAGTACTGCTCGATAATCTAACACATACCTACCCTAACATGCTTCGCAGCCTAATATGTCGCTCGGTACCTAACAGTATCAGCATCCTCCTCGACCACTAGTTCGGCCACTAACACAGACACGCTACTACATCCTAACGACCACACCACTACCATTCATAACTTCCAGCCAACCGCTCGGAATAACACAACCAAGGGAAATTATATTTCCTATAACATGTTCATCAAACATACAAGACAATCACGCTGAAACCTCCCTAAAACGACCACTTCAACAACTTACTACTTTTCCTACCAACCACTTGGAATAACCTAACATCCTAACGACCATCACGACCAGTAATAACTATCCTAACCTATCAATCGATTGAATCGGCAGTCACACAGATACACAAAACATCCACAACACACAACCGGGCAACTTTATATAACTTGTTCATTAAACAGTCATACAGTACTCCCCAACAGCCACAACATGAATAAACGACCAACTACACTAGAAGATCAGAAACATCAACGCACAACAATCATAAAACAACCAATACCCATGTAATACACATCATAAGTCCCATTATAAGGTCAGATCTCCACCCTTACATGGATTGAAGGTCGCTCAACCAAAGCTCTGGCTATAATCCTAGATTTTCTCTGCTCGACACCGGGCAGCTTGCTCCTCTTTCGTACAGCTCTTCCGGTCAACATATAGAACTTTTTATTCTCCAACTAAAATAAATCCTTGTGTCAGCTTAACCTTATATATCAATCCTATTGGGCCTAACCTACACACTCCCACTTTACTACTTCTAACCAATAACATAAGTCCAAAATTATATATATATATATATATATATATATATATATATATATATATATATATATATATATATATATATATATATATATATATATATATATATATATATATATGTATATATATATATATATATATATATGTATATATATATATATATATATATATATATATATATATATATATATATATATATATATATATATATATATGTATATATATATTCCCTTAATTCCAAGATTATTATTATTACTAATCAACTAATTAATTAATTAAAAATAATCCAACAACTAATGCCAATAAATCTCAACATCTCGCTAATTCAACAAATAATCCAAAAATAATTTAATTAAATAATTAATTAAATTAACGGGCATTATAACTCTCTCCCACATAGAATATTTTTGTTCTCGAAAATTTACCTCATTCGAACAACTCAAGATAGGAGTCCCGCATCTTGCTTTCCAACTCCCAAGTCATGCTTTCTCTGGCAGCTCCTAGCCAGACTACTTTCACCAAAGCAATTTGTTTTCCTCTTAGAGTCTTTATTTCACGATTCGCGATTCGTACAAGCATCGTCTCCACTGTAAGATTATCCCGGACTTGCACATCATCCATATGAATTACATGAAATGGATCTAAAATATACTTCTGGAGTTGTGACACATGAAACACATCATGCAAATTCGAAAAATTAGGCGGTAAATCCACTCTATAAGCAACATTCCTAACTCTTTCCGAAATATGATACGAACCAATAAAACGAGAAGTGAGCTTCTTAAACTTCAATGCTCGCCCAACACCAGTTATATGTGTAACTCTCAAACACACATGGTCACCTGCTTGAAATTCTAAGTCTTTTCTTCGCTTGTCATGATAGCTCTTTGGTCTAATTTGGGAAGCTTTCATCTTTTCTCAAATCAACTTCACCTTCTCAATAGTCTCACGAAAAAGTTCACGTCCAAGCACTACACTTTCTCCATATTCATGCCATCATAAAGAAGTTCTACATCTCCGACCATACAACACCTCAAAAGGTTCCATCCCAATACTAGAATGGTAACTGTTATTATAAGTGAACTCTATTAACGGAAGATAAGAATCCCACGAACCTCCCTGCTCAAGAACACATGTTCTCAACAAATCCTCCAACGATTGAATAGTCTTTTTTGTCTGACCATCCGTTTGAGGATGATACGGCGAACTGAACATCAACTTAGAACCCAACGCTTCTTGCAAACTCTTCCAAAAATCAGAAGTAAACCTCGGATCTCTATCTGACACAATGCATAAAGGAACACCATGCAACTTTACAATTACACTAGTGTAAATCTCTGCCAACTTTGATACTGGAAAACTGATGTTAATAGGAATAAAATAAGCCGACTTCGTAAGCCTATCAACAATCACCCAAATTGTATTATGTCCCCTTGAAATACTAGGTAATCCAACTTCCTTGAGGCTTACTGCAGGCTAACTCTGCTTGAGGAGAATTGTTAAATCTTGGCGACTTCACTGGGGAATGAAGGTATCTGGGTTACATTCTTCAGCCAAACCTACCTTGGTACCTTGGTGGACGGAGCAATTAGATCACTTAGGCCACTCATTATTGCCCCTGTTTCTGATGTTACCTGTGATTAATCCTTTGTTTTGCATGCAAATATTTATGAGTTAGCAATTAGTGTCAAATGCATATATCAAAAATTGAACATTGGACGTTCTTCGCAAAACAAAACAGAAAAAGGAAAAAACAATTGGCAATTTGTCCGAAAAGTGAATTTGTATTGATTTTTGGGTTTGCTTGTAAATAGGCGTTTATGTACAAGAGGCTGACGTCCTAGTAAGAGAACGCCGCCGAACAACAGAGTTTATACAATTTGTACAAAGAAAACAAAGCAGCTGTGTGAAAAGAATAATTCCACTGGGTTCCCACTCTGCTATCGCCTTTATATCTTCGAGCGTCTCATCACTTAGCTGCTCGGTTGAAGATGAAGCTGACTGATCGATGCCGTCTGAACTTGATGTAGATACCGGATTCTGGATGCAAGGTGATCCAATGAGACATAGTATTACACTTTAATCCCTAAATTTTGCCTGGACCGCCCTTTCGGGTTTTCAGTCCACCGGGATACCCATTTTTGCCCAAGCCGCCTTTTCAGGTTTTCGACTTGCCAGGTGTACAAATTTTTTCATTTCATCCCTTATTTTTGCCCGAACCCTTTTGGTTCGCCGGGAAGCCCTAATTTTTGCCTAGGTATGTTAACCTAGCGGGTCTTTTATCACGCCTAGTATCTTTTTACTATGTCTGCATTGGCGGGGTGAGGAAGGTCGTCACCATCCATGGTGGTTAGGATCATGGCTCCTCCTGAGAACACATGTTTAACCACAAATGGCCCTTCGTACGTGGGGGTCCATTTTCCCCTGGGATCACTTTGAGGAAGGATGATGCGCTTGATTACCAGGTCCCCAACTTGATACTCTTGTGGTCTGACTTTCTTGTTAAATGCCCTGATCATCCGTTTTTGGTACGTCTGACCATGACAAATAGCAGCGAGTCTCTTTTCGTCAATTAGATTTAGCTGATCAAGTCGAGTCTGGATCCAGTCATCTTTGCTCAGATCTGCATCCTTCATTATCCAGAGAGAGGGTATCTGCACTTCAATCGGTAAGACTGCCTCCATACCATAGACCAAAGAAAAAGGAGTTGCCCTGGTTGACGTTCTTGCTGAGGTACGGTACCCATGAAGAGTAAACGGTAACATCTCGTGCCAATCTTTATAGGTCACTGTCATCTTCTGCACAATCTTTTTAATATTCTTATTCGCTGCTTCGACAGCCCCATTCATCTTCGGTCGGTAAGGAGAAGAGTTGTGGTGCTGTATCTTGAATTGCTCGCAGAGCTCAGTGATCATCTTGTTATTAAGATTGGTACTGTTGTCTGTAATGATCCTTTCCGGGACGCTGTATCGACAGATCAGGTTATGCCGAATGAACCGTGCCACAACGTTCTTGGTTACAGTAGCATAAGAAGCTGCTTCAACCCACTTTGTAAAGTAATCAATCGCTACCAGGATGAAGCAATGCCCGTTGGATGCCGTAGGTTTAATCTCGCCGATCATATCAATGCCCCACATTGCAAAAGGCCAAGGTGCAGTCAGGACATTCAGAGGAACTAGAGGAACGTGCACCTTATCTGCATAAATCGGGCATTTATGACATGTCCGAGAATGTTGGTAGCAGTCGGCTTCCATTGTGGACCAGAAGTATCCTACCCGAAGGATCTTCTTTGCCATGGTGTGTCCACTGGAATGTGTTCCGAAGGTACCTTCATGTAGCTCTGCCATGATCTTTTCTGCTTCAGTTTTATCCACACAGCGCAGTAAGGTTGAATCATGGTTTCGCTTGTATAGAATGCCATTACTAAGGAAGAACTTTGCTGCGAACCTTCTCAGAAACTTCTTGTCGTTGACAGATGCACCTTCGGGGTATTCTTGAGCTTCCAAGTACCTCTTCACCTCATGGTACCAGGGTTTTTCAGTTACTACCTCAGCCTCCAGATCACAATAATATGCAGGTTCGTCCAGTTTCCAGATAATGATCCGGGGAGCCTCATTGTCCCACTTGACTTTGAACATGGAAGACATCGTAGCTAACGCGTCCGCCAACTGATTCTCCTCTCTTGGGAAGTGTTCAAAAGTTATCTCTGTAAAATGCGGGATCAATGTCAACACACATTCTCTGTAAGGAATAAGATTCAGATGTTTCATATCCCACTCGCCTTTGATCTGATTGATCACGAGAGCGGAATCTCCGAAAACACTCAGAAACTTGATCCTTAAGTCAATCGCAGCTTGAAGACCCATGATGCATGCCTCATACTCTGCCATGTTGTTGGTGCAATTGAAACATAGCCGGGCAGTAAGTGGAGTATGAGTGCCTTGAGGGGATATAATCACAGCGCCGATACCATTACCCAAAGCGTTGGAGGCTCCGTCAAAGTGCATAGACCATCGGGATCCTTCCTCAGGTCCTTCATCCGGTCCAGGTACTTCGCAATCAGTCACTATCATGATGCTCTCGTTGGAAAACTCGAAGTTCATTGACTGGTAGTCGTCCACTGCCTGGTGCGCCAAATGGTCTGCCAATACACTTCCCTTGATAGCTTTCTGAGTCGTGTACTGGATGTCGTATTCCGTCAAGATCATCTGCCATCTTGCTATTCTTCCAGACAAAGCAGGCTTTTCGAATATGTACTTTATTGGATCCATCTTTGAGATCAACAGAGTAGTGTGAGTCAGCATATACTGTCTCAGCCGGCGAGCAGCCCATACCAAAGCGCAGAAAGTCTTCTCGAGCAGTGAGTATCGGGTCTCACAGTCGGTAAACTTTTTGCTAAGGTAATAAATGGCATGCTCTTTTCGGCCAGACTCGTCATGCTGCCCCAGCACACACCCCATTGAGCTGTCGAGTACTGTCAGGTATAATATTAGAGGTCTCCCTTCAACCGGTGGCATGAGAATGGGTGGTTCTTGGAGATACTCTTTGATTCTGTCAAAAGCGGCCTGACATTCATCATTCCAACGTACTACCTGATCTTTCTTCAGCAGCTTGAAGATTGGTTCACAAGTAGCAGTTAGGTGCGAGATGAATCGAGCAATGTAATTCAGACGTCCTAGAAAGCCTCTGACTTCTTTTTCTGTCTTGGGAACTGGCATCTCTTGTATGGCCTTAACCTTGGCAGGGTCCACTTGAATACCCTTGTCACTTACGACGAAGCCTAGCAACTTTCCAGATCTTACCCCAAAGGCGCACTTGTTCGGATTCAACCTTAGCTTGTATAACTTCATACGGTCAAATAGTTTCTGCAGATGGTCAAGGTGTTCCTCCTCAGTTTGGGACCTTACAATCATATCATCGACATACACTTCTATCTCATGATGGATCATGTCATGAAATAAAGCAACCATGGCACGTTGGTAGGTTGCCCCAGCATTTTTCAACCCAAAAGGCATGACCTTGTAGCAGAAGGTGCCCTACTGAGTAATAAAGGTAGTCTTTTCCATGTCTTCAGGATCCATCTTGATCTGATTGTACTCTAAAAAACCATCCATGAAAGAGAACACCTTGTGCTGAGCAGTATTGTCAACCAGAACATCAATGTGAGGTAGAGGGAAGTCATCCTTGGGGCTGGCCCTGTTCAGATCCCTGTAATCAACACACATTCTGACCTTACAATCTTTCTTCGGTACCAGAACCATGTTGGCAACCCACTGAGGGTAAGAAGTCACTGCTAGAAACCCGGCATCGAATTGTTTCATAAACTCAGCTTTGATCTTTTCGGACATCTCTGGACGCATACGGCGGACCTTTTGCTTAACCGGCGGACATTCTTCCTTGGTAGGCAAGTGATGGACCACAATGTCAGTATCCAACCCAGGCATGTCTTCGTAAGACCAGGCGAAGATCTCCACATAATCATGTAACATCTGAACCAACTGTTGTTTCACGCTGAGCTCTAGATTGGCACCAATCTTAACTTCCTTTATATCTGTCTCAGTACCCAGATTTGTCGTTTCCACTGGCTCTTCATGTGGCTGAATGGCCCTCTCTTCCTGGAGTAACAGTCTTGCAAGCTCACCAGGCACTTCGCAATCATCTTCACCTTCGTCTTCGGCTAAGTTGATTGGATTTTCGAAGTCATAACTGGCAGTAGCAGCGTCGTTACCAGTGAGATCCAGAGTGGATTGAAACCTGTATAGGTGAGTGTGTGTAAATATAGCCGTTTTGAAATATATAAAGAAAGAAAGAAAGAAAGGGAGCACAAGATTTGAAATGCGAAAAACGTCCAATATCTTTATTCATGATATATGGAAATGACAGTTAATAAGCCCTCACAAATGAAGCCACGGTGCCCCGGGTAAGACACCGGGCCATAAAGTTTCAATTTATTGTTTATTACAAATTAAAGAAACAAAGGAATTCATTACTGCGTAACAAAAGTAACAGGTATGTGATCTTTTGCAGTCCAATTAGTCAGTCCACCACCGGTCGTCGGGTAAATCCAGCTGTCAAACTCTGATTCCTCCGTATCGCCTTCAATAGCATTCACTCCCGGGTTGGTGATGAACACGGGAGGTCTTCCGTTCCTCGCTTTGCGTACAGCCCTTTGAGCCTCTGCAGTAAAACCCAGCCCAAACTTGTCAGTCTTATGAGTAAAATCACGGAGCCTGCCCCAGTTAGCACATTCACCTTTCTCAATTACAGCCCGAGCGTCCTTTAAGGAGGCCATCTTCAAAGGAAAGTCTTCTTCAATCACCGTCTCAGCTGACGCCAATGTTGGAGGTACCTCTTCAAAATGTTGAAAGGGGGTTTCAATAAACTCCCCGTCCATCTCAATATACCGGAACGAGTTCAGATGACTAACCATGTATTCTTCCTCCCCCTGTACTGTGACAATCTTCCCTCTGACAGGGTACTTGAGCTTCTGGTGTAGAGTGGAGGTCACAGCCCCAGCTTTGTGAATCCAAGGTCGACCCAGCAAACAGGAATAAGATGGACGGATATCCATCACATAGAAAGTTGAATCGAAGACTTGGGAACCAACACGAATTGGAATGTCTACCTCTCCATGAACCATCCTCTTCGATCCGTCAAAGGCTCGGACCACAATGTTACTAGGCTTCAACTCCAGACCCTCACAATCCAACCTGTCCAAGGCCTTCTTGGGCAAAACATTCAGGGAAGAACCGATGTCCACCAATACGTGTGCGAGAGTAGTGCCCCTGCATTCTATGGAGACATGCAGAGCATCATTGTGGTTCTTTCCCTTGGCGGTAAGATCAGCATCCGAGAAACCCAAACCATTGTCGGCGGTCAGATTGGCCATACAGTCAGTGAATTGATCCGCAGATGTCTCCTGTGGCACATGGGCCGTCTTTAGAAATGAAATCAGGGCCTTGGCATGGGCCTCTGAGCACAGCAACAATGATAGCATGGAGATCTTGGAGGGGGTATGCCCCAGCTGTTCAACGACGTTGAAGTCGCTCTTCTTAATAATTTTGAGGATTTCCTCCATCTCTTGCTGGGAGGCTTCAACATTAACAATCTTCGGTGCCTCCATCCGGGCAGGCTCATTATCAATCCTTTTGCCCCGAGTATTAGATGACTCGGTGGCAGGGGTAGAAATTGAATCAGAAGTGGAAACAGGCACACTTGCAGGCGTAATTATAAGAGCTCTTCGAATAACTGGTGGCGCAATGTCAGGCGAGAAGAGCCTGCCACTGCGAGTAACTTTGGCGGGACCAGTGATATTACTGATACCAGTACTGGTGTTGAACTCCTGCTTCACTCCAAGCACATACACATCTGCCCCATAGTGCCATGGGACAGCCTTATCAGACTTGTAGGGGATTGGCCCCGGAACAATAATCATAATGGGAGCAACGGACATGATTTTGACTGGCTTCCTCGGGGGAGCCTTGGTAGGATTGTTGAAAATTGTGACAACAGATACCTCTTCAGTAGGAATACTAGGAACAGCGGTCTTCTTGAACAAAATCTCTTTGCTATCCATCAGGCTTTAGATGCTTGACTTCAGCAACAGACAACCAGCAGGGGAAACGGCACACAGAAGGCAACCCTTGCTACAACCCGGAAATAAACCGGCCAGCAACAGGTTCCTCTTAACAGTCAACAGAGGGGTAGCAACATCCTCCACAGAAACGGCATACAAGTCTTCCTCCATGGCATTTACTCCATGCTGGGGCATAGGAGCGGTCACAACGTTGGGCCTCTCAGGTGCCTCAAACTGTATTTCCTTCGCGTCAATAAGGTCCTGAACCTTATTTCTCAGGGCCCAGCAGTCATCAGTAGAATGCCCCGGGCTATCGGAGTGATAAGCACATCGGGCATTTGGATTATACTTTGGAGAGGTCGTGTTCACCACCTTCGGAGCCTCTCTGACGGTCACCAAGTTGGTCGATAGCAACTGCGGTAAGATCTGTGACAAGGTCAAACTCAGCCGAGTGTATTCTCTTCTGGGTCTCTCACCCCTTGGTTGGTTGGGTTACCGAGGAGCGGCAGCAGGCTTAGCAATCACCACCGCGTTGACAGCTTGGCGGAGCTCTGGTTTATTCTGCCTTCTAGGCCCATACACAGCACTGGCCTCCTTTTTAAAAGGTTTCTTCTCAGAACTTGAGGACGCACCTTTCTGAATCTTTCCTGATTTCATACCAGCCTCTATCCTTTCCCCAGTCAGAATGAGATCTGTAAACCCTGCAGACGAATTACCGATGAGATGATTGAAGAACGGCCCGGATAGGGTCCCTAAGAACATATCTACTAGTTCACGGTCAGTTAACGGCGGCTGCACCCTGCCAACCAGGTCCCTCCACTTCTGCGCATACTTTTTAAAACCTTCTCCCGATCCTAGCGACATACCCTGGAGTTGGGTACGTGTAGGAGCGAGGTCGGCATTATATTGATACTGCTTGTAAAAAGCAGTAGCCAACTCCTCCCAGTTACGAAACTTGGTTCCATCCAGCTGATAGAACCATTCGAGATGAGTCCCTGAAAGACTCTCCTGGAAGAAGTGGATCCACAAGTTCTTGTCCACAGTATACGGCTGAATCTTCCGCACATAAGATCTGAGATGTAGCTTAGGGCAGGACGCCCCGTCATACTTAGCAAAAGATGGTGCTTTGAACTTGTGTGGGATGACCACACCAGAAGATAAACCCAAGTCTCTGAAATCCAAACCAGGCACTTGTTGAATTTCCATAGCATTCAGACGATCTTCCAACTGCTTGTACCTGTCTTCAGCTGGAGGATACTGCTCCTCATTAAAATTAGTCTCGTTGTCAGAGACCACCGGACTAGGAACCCTTCCCCCCTGGGGACTGCCTTTTCCTACAGAAGAACCAGTTTGATCAACCTTATTCTGCAGTGTGTTACCAAACCTCCGGCCCGTGTTGAAAAGTCAGTTCTCTTCTTCTTTTTCTTCTTAACCAGCAGAGCCTTCAACTCCTCTTGACCTTGGGCCAAACTCATGATCAGTTCTTGGAATTGGGCGTTCTGAGCCTGAAGGGCCTTGATGGACTGCTCGGTAGATGATTCAGGGTTCATGATGCTGAAATAAACAGCGAAGAACATTAAGCAACCTGAAAAGAAGAGTACCTGTTATGCGCATGATGCATGATATGTGTTTATGCAATGCATTCAAGGGTTCGAAAGTTCAAATTTGTTGTAGACACAAAAGGAACACACGTTATCATTAGGAAATAATTGTTCAGTACATCAAAGCCTCATGGGCGAAATATTACAAAGTAAATCAATACCAGAAGACACTACGCATCCTCTTTGGAGCAATGTAAGTGTTGAGAGTCTTTTCCTCGTGCAGTAGGCGGGTGAGCTCCAAGACCTTCTTCTCACTAGCATGTAGACTGGACTCAAGAGAATTCCGTTCTTCCTTAAGCTGGATCCAGCTCTTCTGCATTTCTTCCCAGGATGTAGGCATGTCAGGATGTTGAATGGTGTAGGACACCTCTCCTTCCAAAACTGGCTCTTTCATCACAGGGAGAACATGAGGATAAGGCATCACTAACTTTTGGGAGCGGGCTCGTACCCACTTGAGATAAGGCTCCAACGGGATGGAATTCCTATGCCCCAGTGTCTTGCTGTCTATCTTGTTGGGCATCCTCCAAGCTTTGATAAATCTCTGGCGAAGTCCTTGTGCATCGTTGTCGAAGTCAAAAACTATATCAGGGATTAACATGTCATGAGGGTCGTCCCTCCGAGCATAACCAAACTGTCTCCAAGCCAGACACGGGTTGTGAGTAATACCTCCTCTGATTCCAAGTAAAGGAACATTAGGGTACTCCCCGCAACGATCAATGATAGTGACATCCTCTCTGGACCGAGAGCACCAATGGATATCTGCATGTGTAAGAGTCATTAATCGTTGTGACCATCTCAAACCCCGCTCATTCTTCAAATCTGATTGTGGAAGGTGCGAAATAAACCACCTTCCCAGGAGAGGAGTACAGCACATAAGAACACCTCTTTTTCTTATGGTTCGAGTGTAACATGAGTGAAGGATGTCCCCAAGCAACGTAGGTATAGGATTCCTGGACATGAAGATCTTGACGGCACTGATATCTATAAGCTGATCTGGATTAGGGAACAACACCAACCCATAGACAAGGAGGGCCACAACTTCTTCAAAGCCTTGTAGGTCAAGGGAGTTCCAACATTCTTGGGCCTTCTCAAACAGAAACCTGGCCAAGAACCCTTTGATACCACTTCTAACTTCCCAATGACCCTTGATGTCAGAGGGTTGTAGGTGTAAGGCTTTAGCAATCTCTTCAAGCTTGGGTTCCTTTTCCGTACCGTTGTAGGGTAGTTGACTAAGGATAGGGATCTTCAGAAGCCGGGAGAACTCTTCCAATATAGGAACCAGTTGATAATCCAGGAAAGTAAAGCAGTGGTGCATAGGGTCAAAGAACTGGAAGAGGACCTTTACCATATCTTCCTCAATGTTGGTGTTGACCAAGCTGATGAGTCTTCCATGCCTCTCACTGAAAGAAGAGCTCTCGGGAATCCTGGATATAAGTTCCTTAAGCTGAGGAGGGATCCTTACAAGGCTGATCTGAATTGTCTTTCTGCGAATAGTTTCCATGTCCTACAAAACAAGAACAAAGATGAATATTCGAACCCCTGAAATGGTTGTCAATGCATATGATGCGGTATGATGTTATGATGCTATGATAAAAACACACCACAAGTATTCACAAAAGCAAACATGATAAGGCACACAAGTCACACCACAACCCTTAGAGTTTAGGCCAGCATGGGCTTTGGGGTACTAGCCTCTTGAAGTTGGTGGGCTCAAAACCTGTCCTATCAGAAGTAACCGGGTTCTAAGGGTCCCAATATCATTGGATTGCTTTCATTGTTCATTGTTTCGATTTAGCCACTAAACTGGCGACCGAAATATTCCAAGAAAACAACCCTCAATTGAGTGTAGTATCGAGTATCAACCAACCTCGGACTGCACCAAAGTCAGTTATCTCACTACCCTAAAGAGGACAAGATGGTTCAATTAAGGTTCCTAAGGTCAGTTGATGCTTCACGACACCACGCGGCGGCCCCGTACTCTCCATGTCGGTATACCCCGCACAGTTCCCTCACAGCCTTGTTGCTACTTTCTAAGAAGGTATCCCCAGATCCGGGTTAGGATCTATAGAACTCCCAATACAATACCCACAATGATAAAGCAAACAATTCAGACAATTGAAAACACAAGTGATCTTAGTCCTAAGGTACACCTCACTTTTATATTATCCCCAGCAGAGTCGCCAGTTCTGTGATCGGTGGATCTGGAACTGACTGTTTAACGCTGGTTCGCGAAATGTCGCGGAAGCAAGAGTCGCCACCGTCTTTTATTTTCTCCAACATGGACAGGACAAAAGCACAGCAAAATTCCTTATGAGATAGTTTCTCGGTTCGGGAGGTAGATTTATAGAAAGGGAAGGTGTTAGCACCCTTTCTATCCATGGTTATCCATGGGCTCTTAGATACTTGCTCATTGTGTTTTCAAAAGTGTTTGCTTTTCAATTGTGAATGGGTTTGAAAAAGTTTCGTCAAAGTTTTCGGAATAACTCTTGTATCATTCCTCAAGAGTGTTTGAAAAAATTATTTTGAAAGCTTTTTGAAAAGTGTCAGTGTGAAAAGAGTTTTTATTTGTTTTTGAATAAAGCAAGTATCTATGAGTCATCTACCTACCCTAAGGAATTAGGCTGTGTAAATGTCCTTAAGGTAGTGTCATCCCACCATTGAGAGGTAGGTAGCACCACCGTTGGAGGTGTTCGGGTCAATTCGTTTTTAGGGACAATGTGGTCACCAGAGCAACAGTAGGACACCTTAGAAGCTACCCTTATGCAATTGACCATGGACATAAGGACTTACTAAAACGTCCTATACTCGACGACCACGTTTCAAAGGCAACAGGTGAGGCGTACCCTAAGAGTGGTGTGTGAATTTGTGTGTTGTTTTCATGTTATGTTTTATCTTGTACATGTATCATGGTGATCTACGCATCATTTTTAATTTGGCCATACATTCTTTCATGCAAAGTTTAATAGTTTAAGAGTGCGGAAATTTAAATGCGGAAAGGTAAATCCTACGCTATTACAAGGCGCGGGTCTATACATCGCCAAATTAACAAAGACCCGTTTTGAATAAAAATGCTGAAAGTAAAACCTAGTTACTATTGCATGGCTTGAGCAGTTACATAATATTCATAAGAAAATAAAATAACGTGCGAAAAGAATAAAAAATAGAACGTTCGAGGGCGTTGGACCCTTTAAAGAAATTAAATGAAATTAAAGAGCTAATTAATTATTTAATAAAAGGAAAGAAATGTTTTTTAGTTTTTTGTATTTATGAAATAAAGAAAATTAAAATTAAAAGAAACCCTAATTCTAAGTTATTTTTAATTATTAATGAAAAATGCTAAAGTTTAACCTAATTTACTAAAGAATTTATGTATATGTTTATTTACAAAATAAATTAGTAATTAATAATAATGATAATAAGAAAAAATTATTTATTAAGAAAAGGATGAAAATGCTAAAAAAACCTAATTTCTACATATTTTAATTTATTAAGAAAAAGATTAAAGTTTTAACCTAATTTAACTAAATTAATTATTTAACATTTATTTACAAAAATAATAATATTGAAATTAATATTAATAAAAATAAACATTTTTTCTAGTTTCTGATTTATTATTGTGAAAATTATTTTATGGTAAAAAGGAAAAATTAAAACATTAAAAAAGAATTAGAAAAGAAAATCAAATAAAAAATTAAAAATGTGCAAACCATGGGGGGTATTCAGACCCAAAGGGAGGTATGATTTGAGAAATTTGACCCATTGAATCAAGGCCCTGTTTGACTTTCCAGGATAGAGTGCATGTTCATTGACTAGTGTGCATGGTAGACATCCTCTTATAGCCTTTGGATTGAAGCTCATGGGCGCGTGGCAGGCTTGGATGTGAACGTGCATGATGGACTTTGGATGAAGTGCTACGCTGGAATACCTTGCAACAAAAATTATTAAGCTTATGAGGGGGACCTGGGAATCAAACCCAGGTCCCAGTACCTGCAGGACACCTCAACAACCATCCAGGATAGCGCGTTTCTTTGTTAACATAACGCATGAGAAATATAATATACAAAAAGTGTTAGTTAGTGGTATTAACAAAAATTTGCGCGCCAGTATATGAATTGTCCAATAGCACCAAGCCACGCATGCTTATTCTCTGTTTTGTACCTGCAAATACAACCAAATAGCGGGGGTTTTAAACCCCCACTAAGTACCACCAGGAAAAATAGCGATTAGACGATGGGCAAATATAAAAAGGGCGCGAGGTCATGGAATGATTCGTCTTCATGTCACGAATTCAATGGCATAGGTTTGGTGGCCTGATTTTTCCATATGAAAAAACCCCTAATTTAGAGCTCCTGAAACCCTAATGTCCATCAATGGCAGATTTTGATATAGGCATTGTTAGTTCAATTAAAGGGTACCATTAGCTTCAGAACATCCATATTAGTGTAAATCAACATTTAAAACATATGAATAATGCATGTAAATTAAAAAACGATAACGGACAAGTTCAAGAAAAGTGTGATGTCGTTCTACCAATTCTTGAGGTCTGGAGACTTGGTTTTGATTGTAATCGACTCCTGGATGCTTTGGCAATGTTTTGGAATGCTTTTGGAGCTTTGAATTGTCCTCTTGGTGAGAAATCAGTTTTCAACTTTTGGCCAAAAAATTGCAATTTCGTTCTTTGTTTTCTGAGCAGCTTTTGTGTGTATGAGCATTAGGTTTAGTCTTGTATATGTATCTGAACGTGATTAGGTTAAGAAAACAAGCCCAAGGTCCATCCATTCATGTTTTTAAGATTTGATTTTCAATTATATCAATTTCAATCTTTTTGCCATGAAACCATTGCCAATCATTTAGAATCTTTCCTTTTTGAATGAGAAATGATTTGCCACCTTGCCCTAGTTTGATTTGCTGCACAAAAAAGATTTAAAAAGCATGATTTGATATTTTCTCATATTTAAATCTAATTAAATGAATTAATATGATTAAAAATTCAATTAATTAATTAAAAATAGGAAAATAAATCCCTTTGAGCTTAATGGGTCGTGCATATGCTTTGGGTAATGATTCATGGAAGAATTTGTGGCCCATTAGCATTTTTGAAGCCTTTTATGCAAAGTTGACTTTTCAAAATTCCCCAAAATTTCCCAACTTCTACAAGGCATATCTTGCTCAATTTTGAAGCTATGATCATGTTCTTGGATATTTTGGAAAGGTCTTGAAGTCCTCTAACCAATACCTTTGGTCCCATGTCATTTTGATTTACCAATCTCAAGTTATGGTCTTTGACTTAAAGTGTTATTTTGTTGACTTTTGAAAATGACCTATAATGTTGAAATTGATAACTTTTTGTGAGGGCATTTCTTGGACTTGAAGTGTGAAGATGAGTTGTAGGAAATGTCATCCTCTCCAAAATGAGCCTTGGATGGGATTTTTCTGATAAACCATGAAGAAGTTATGCCTTGGTCAATTTGCAGTTGACTTTTTCAACTGTCCAAAAATAGAAACCTTTGCATCTTGAGACTTTTTGAGCCATGCTTTGAGAATCATGATCAAGAATTGATCAACTGATGTTTGTGGCTTCAAAATAAGATTTTTGACCAAAAATTTTGACTTTTGACTGTCAAATGACCATTTTGCCCCTGTAGTTGACTGTTGAGCAATTAGGGTTTTTGACTGTGCAATTTGATGTTGTGAGTCTTGAAACTTGGCATATGGATGCTTGACAATGTTTATTGGCTTGTGGGACTTGATTGGACCCTTAGAAACTTCAATTTCTTTGTAGGAACCAAAACCCTAATTTTGACTGTGTTAGGAGGCAATTGGACTGTGCAACCTTTGAGAGATTTTGAATCTTTTGGAGATTGATTTTGACAAATCTTGAAGAATATGGGAGGGCAAATTTTGGGGTACAACACCAGTAAATAGAGGTAATTCATCATCATTTAAAACTCCTTGCAACTTCGCATTATCAATAAGAATTCACAACAACAATCACAACAATCACAACAACACAACAACTCAACCTAAATGACATTGTCCATAAGCCTATCACATCAATCAATGATCCAATCATTAACATAATCAAATATTAACTTAACCACAACTCACACAGTGTGGTTAACGACAAAAACACAGCATGTACGGGAAAAAGGGATAGGGAACTACGTGCCCCTAGACATGCATAGTAACTAGGACAGCCTAACAACTAATCCATACTCCTCAAAACGCACAAGGGAAAATAGGATAACGACCCACTTATGCTCCTCGACATGTCCTGCAACCTAGTACTGCTCGATAATCTAACACATACCTCCTCTAACATGCTTCGCAGCCTAATATGTCGCTCGGTACCTAACACCATCAGCATCCTCCTCGACCACTAGTTCGGCCACTAACACAGACACGCTACTACATCTTAACGACCACACCACTACCATTCATAACTTCCAGCCAACCGCTCGGAATAACACAACAAAGGGCAACTATATTTCCTATAACATGTTCATCAAACATACAAGACAGTCACGCTGAAACCTCCCTAAAACGACCACTTCAACAACTTACTACTTTTCCTACCAACCGCTTGGAATAACCTAACATCCTAACGACCATCACGACCAGTAATAACTATCCTAACCTATCAATCGATTGAATCGGCAGTCACACAGATACACAAAACATCCATAACACACAACCGGGCAACTTTATATAACATGTTCATTAAACAGTCATACAGTACTCCCCAACAGCCACAACATGAATAAACGACCAACTACACTAGAAGATCAGAAACATCAACGCACAACAATCATAAAACGACCAATTCCCATGTAATACACATCACAAGTCCCATTATAAGGTCAGATCTCCACCCTTACATGGATTGAAGGTCGCTCAACCAAAGCTTTGGCTATAATCCTAGATTTTCTCTGCTCGACACCGGGCAGCTTGCTCCTCTTTCGTACAGCTCTTCCGGTCAACATACAGAACTTTTTATTCTCCAACTAAAATAAATCCTTGTGTCAGCTTAACCTTATATATCAATCCTATTGGGCCTAACCTACACACTTCCACTTTACTACTTCTAACCAATAACATAAGTCCAAAATTATATATATATATATATATATATATATATATATATATATATATATATATATATATATATATATATATATATATATATATATATATATATATATATATATATATATATATATATATTCCCTTAATTCCAAGATTATTATTATTACTAATCAACTAATTAATTAATTAAAAATAATCCAACAACTAATGCCAATAATTCTCAACATCTCGCTAATTCAACAAATAATCCAAAAATAATTTAATTAAATAATTAATTAAATTAACGGGCATTACAACTCTCTCCCACATAGAATATTTTTGTTCTCGAAAATTTACCTCATTCGAACAACTCAAGATAGGAGTCCCGCATCTTGCTTTCCAACTCCCAAGTCATGCTTTCTCCGGCAGCTCCTAGCCAGACTACTTTCACCAAAGCAATCTGTTTTCCTCTTAGAGTCTTTATTTCACGATTCGCGATTCGTACAAGCATCGTCTCCACTGTAAGATTATCCCGGACTTGCACATCATCCATATGAATCACATGAGATGGATCTAAAATATACTTCCGGAGTTGTGACACATGAAACACATCATGCAAATTCGAAAAATTAGGCGGTAAATGCACTCTATAAGCAACATTCCCAACTCTTTCCGAAATATGATACGAACCAATAAAACGAGAAGTGAGCTTCTTAGACTTCAATGCTCGCCCAACACCAGTTAGAGGTGTAACTCTCAAACACACATGGTCACCTGCTTGAAATTCTAAGTCTTTTCTTCGCTTGTCACGATAGCTCTTTGGTCTAATTTGGGAAGCTTTCATCTTTTCTCGAATCAACTTCACCTTCTCAATAGTCTCACGAAAAATTTCACGTCCAAGCACTACACTTTCTCCATATTCATGCCATCATAAAGAAGTTCTACATCTCCGACCATACAACACCTCAAAAGGTGCCATCCCAATACTAGAATGGTAACTGTTATTATAAGTGAACTCTATTAACGGAAGATAAGAATCCCACGAACCTCCCTGCTCAAGAACACATGTTCTCAACAAATCCTCCAACGATTGAATAGTCTTTTTTGTCTGACCATCCGTTTGAGGATGATACGGCGAACTGAACATCAACTTAGAACCCAACGCTTCTTGAAAACTCTTCCAAAAATCAGAAGTAAACCTCGGATCTCTATCTGACACAATGCACAAAGGAACACCATGCAACTTTACAATTACACTAGTGTAAATCTCTGCCAACTTTGATACTGGAAAAATGATGTTAATAGGAATAAAATGAGCCGACTTCGTAAGCCTATCAACAATCACCCAAATTGTATCATGTCCCCTTGAAATACTAGGTAACCCTGTCACAAAGTCCATTGAAATGATATCCCATTTCCATTCTGGAACTTCTAACAGTTGCATCAACCCTGCAGGCTTATGATGTTCAACTTTCGACTTCTGACAAGTCAAACATGCATACACAAACCGAGCCATATCACTCTTCATTCCAGGCCACCAAAACAAATCCTTCAAATCCTGATACATCTTTGTAGGTCCTGGATGAATACTTAAATTGCTTCTATGACTTTCCTCAAGAATCACTTTCTTCATCTCTGCATCATCAGGAATACAAATCCGATTACGAAATCTCAACACACCTTGCGCATCTAACTTAAAATCACTATTCTTAAACTGATCGATCCCAACCATCGAATTTACCAGTTTCACATCTAACTTCTGAGCTTCTCTGATACTATCCAGAAAATCATTATTAATCTTCAACATTCCCAAACCTAACACTTTGCAGTGTAGTGTCACTTTGCAAACTAAGCTCATATCTCTGAATTGTTCAATTAATTCCAACTCTTTAACCATCATTGCCGACATATGTAAAGTATTTCGACTTAACGCATCAGCCACCACATTCACTTTTCCTGGATGATAATTCAAACCAAAATCATAATCCTTCAACAACTCCAACCATCTTCGTTGTCTCATATTCAATTCCTTCTGGTCAAACAAACACTTTAAGCTCTTATGGTCACTAAACACTTCAAATCTAGAACCATAAAGATAATGCCTCCAATATTTCAACACAAAAATAACTGTAGCATGCTCTAAATCATGCGTAGGATAGTTCTTTTCATGAGTCCTCAAATGCCTTGACGCATAAGAAACTACCTTATCATTCTGCATAAGAACTCCTCCTAAACCCATCTTAGAAGCATCACAATATACCACAACAAGGTTCTCCTAGATTAGGTAATGTCAAAATTGGAGCCAATGTCAATCTTTTCTTAAATTCCGTAAAACTTTCTTCACATTGACCATCCCACACAAAAGCTCTACCTTTACAAGTCAACTTATTCAACGGAAGTTCCAACTTAGAAAAACGTTCGATGAAACTTCTATAATAACCAGCTAATCGCAAAAAGCTTCTAATCTCTGTAGACGACTTTGGAGTTTCCCATTGCAACACAGCATCTACCTTTGATGGATCTACAATAATGCCACTACCTGAGATCACATGACTAAGAAATCTAACCTCCTTTAACCAAAATTCACACTTAGACAGCTTTGCATACAACTTCTTCTCTTTCAAAACCTGCAATACTATTCTTAAGTGTTCTGCATGCTCTTCTTCCGACTTAGAGTAAATCAAAATATCATCAATGAACACCACTACAAATTGATACAAATAAGTATGAAAGATACGGTTCATGTATTCCATAAATACTCCCAGCGCATTAGAAACACCAAAGGGAATCACCGAATACTCATAGTGTCCATAACGTGTCCTGAAAGCCGTCTTCTGGATATCTTTATCTTTCACTTTAATTTGATGATAACCCGACCTAAAATCAATCTTACTAAACACACGAGCATCCACCAATTGATCCATCAAGTCATCTATTCTTGGAAGCGGATACTTGTTCTTAATAGTCACTTTATTCAAATTTCTATAATCCATGAAAAGCCTCATACTTCCATATTTCTTCTTTACTAACAACATTGGAGCTCCCCACGGCGATACACTTTTCCTCACAAACTTCTTTTCAAGTAACTATTCTAATTGCTTCTTTAACTCTGGCAATTCAGATGCAGACATCATATATGGTGCCATAGAAACAGGTCTGGTACCAAGTACAAGATCAATAGCAAATTCCACTTCTCTCTTTGGCGGTACATCAGGAATTTCATCAGGGAAAACTTTAAGAAATTCATGCACCACCTACAATTCCTAAATTATAGGTTGATTCTCGACAGATAGCGACGCCATCAACGAGAACATTTGAGCTTCTTCTTGCATCAACTTCCGCAACTCTCTAGCAGACAACAAACTATCTTCCTCTTCTTCAGGAGTAGAAAACCTTACAGACTTGTTATAACAGTTAATATGAACATAGTTATGCTCTAACCAGTTTATACCCAGAATCACATCCAACCCTCTTAAAGGAAAACAAACCAAATCAACAACAAAGTCTATGTCGAAAATAGATAAAGGACACTTTAAGCATACAAAAGAAGTAGTCACTGACCCCTTGGCTGAAGTGTTGACGACCATATCTCCATTCAAAGTAGATAACATAAGACCCAATCTTTCAACACAATCAGCAGCATTAAAGCAATGAGTAGCACCGATATCAATAATAGTAATTAAGCGAGTATTATTAATGAAACATGTACCTCTGATGAGCCTGTCCTCGGTAGTTGTCTGATCTTCAGCCAAAGTGAATACCTTACCACTGGTTTGTGCCTTCTTTGGTTCCTGACAGTGACTACCAATGTGTCCTTCTTCACCACAATTGAAACAAATCACCTCCTTATGCTTGCACTCAGATTCAACATGTCCAGTCTTACCACAACGAAAACACCTCTTCACCTCAGTAGTACACACATTACTCTTATGCCCAGGTTTTCCACATTTGAAACAAACAACACCAGCAGAAGAATCTCCCCCACTAGTCCTCTGACCCTGAGCAGCTTTTTGTTTCCCTTTACTAGTCGGGCGTCATAAGGCTTACCACGATTCTTTTGGTGCTTACCCATCTTCTCACTGATAATCTTGTAATAAGCATTATTATCCTCTTCATAAATCCTGCAACTCTCTATCAAATCAACAAAGACACGGATCTTCTGGTATTCAACTGCCTTCTTGATCTCCGGGCATAACCCGTTCTCAAACTTGATGCACTTTGAAAACTCAGAATTTGCCTCACCGCAGTGCGGATAAAACATAGCTAACTCAACAAACATTGCAGCATACTCAACAACCGACATACTCCCTTGCTTCAGCTCAAGGAACTCAATTTCCTTCTTACCACGAACGTCATCAGGGAAATACTTCCTCAGAAATTCCCTACGAAACACAACCCAAGTGACATTTTCACCTGCAGCTTCCAACCTCTGACACGTCTCTAGCCACTTGTCATCAGCCTCAACTGCTAGCATATGAGTACCATATCGAACCTTCTACGCTGGAGTGCAGTCCATCACACAGAAGATCCTCTCAATCTCCTTCAACCAATCCAATGCTCCGTCAGGATTATACTTACCCTTGAACGTAGGCGGATTCTCCCTCTGGAAAGTCGCCAAACTAGGAGATCCAACATTCTTGACAATATTTGGCTGATTCTCCATATCATGCGCCATTACTTCTAAAGCAGCAACAAGTGCAGCATCATTCCTTCCAACCATCTCAATGTATCACTACAACATAAACAACGGTTAGAACTCAAATTAACAATACTCGATTATTAAACAAACTACGACTCGACAACTTGGTCGGAAGGACCGACTTTGCTCTGATACCAACTTTGTAACACCCTAATTCTACCCGATAGTAAATATAAATCAGAGTTATATAAAAATTCTACAACCGAATCAGGATGCCATAAATTCAACTTAAAACAACGACATTCATTACCGATACATAACACATTAAACTTGGACGAACCAAAAGCAAAAATAATTAAATCTTAAAAAGAAACATCAACTTTCATAACTACGCAGCAGAGTCATAATATTCAGCTTAAAGGAATGTAACATCTTTGTCCCACTAAGACAACTTCCAATACCAATCATTTTAAGAACAACAACTTAAAGTTTAATCAACTGAAATAACAACAATAAAACAACAAGCATTCATCCCCCTGAGTGTTACGTATCAGAGCAATGACACTGACTCGAACTACTGAAGGTAAACCACCTTCACTCTGGATTACCTGCACATTACCAACATAGGGGTAACATTCAAACAGAAGGGGTGAGATATCGAACATTATAATATAATGCATGATAAGTAAAACATGAGAATCAATTCATACATATTCACCACTTCTCAGATATTTACAACATAAACGCAATTAAAATCAATCACACAACAACTCAGAATGCAACGCAAAATTCTACTCATCTTTATGCAAAAGCATGTGGTACCAATGGATCAGAACTCCCATCATATAAATCTATCAATAAATAGAGGCATCAACAAGGCATAAGCCTTCTTTGCAGTTTTCCAATCCAGACCATCATAGAGTATGAAAATGTATATGAATGCACTATCACATACTCACAACAATTATCATCCATCGCAAGACATAAGCCCACATCACCATTATTACCAGTAAATAGAGGTAATTCATCATTATTTAAAACACCCTACAACTTCACATTATCAACAAGAATTCACAACAGTAATCACAACAACACAACTACTCAACCTAAACGACATTGGCCATAAGCCTATCACATCAATCAACCATCTAATCATTAACATTATCAAACAACAACTTAACCATAACCCCACAGCATTGTTAACGACCAAAACACAACACGTACGGGAAAAAAGGGATAGGGAACTACGTGCCCCTCGACATGCATAGTAACTAAGACAGCCTAACAACTAATCTATACTCCTCGATACGCACAGGGGAAAACAGGATAACGACCCACTTATGCTCCTCGACATGTCCTGCAACCTAGTACTGCTCGACAATCCAACACATACCCCCCCCCCCCCTAACACGCCTCGCAGCCTAATATGCCGCTCGGTACCTAACACTATCAACATCCTCCTCGACCACTAGTTCGGCCAACAGCAGAGACACGCTACTACGTCTTAACGACCACACCACTACCATTCATAACTTCCGGCCAACCGCTCGGAATAACACAGCAACGGGAAACTATATTTCCTATAACATGTTCATCAAACATACAAGACAGTCACGCTGAAACCTCCCTAAAACGACCACTTCAACAACTTACTACTTTTCCTACCAACTGCTCGGAATAACCTAACATCCTAACGACCATCACGACCAGTAATCACTATCCTAACATATCCATCGATTAAAGCAGCAGTCACACAGATACACAAAACATCCACAACACACAACCAAGCAACTTCCTATAACATGTTCATTAAATGGTCATACAGTACTCCCCAACGGCCACAACATGAATAAATAGGCACTTCACTAGCAGATCAGAAACATCAACGCACAACAATCATTAAATAACCAATTCCCATGTGTTGTACCCCAAAATTTGCCCTCTCATATTATCAAGATTTTCCTCACAAGACTTCTTGGATTCAAGACCTGATTAGGGTTTGGTCAGCTCAAGGCATCTCCTTGCACTGATAACCTGGAATTAGGGTTTTAGTTTGCACAAGGATTTTTGGATCAAAATTGCTTCATGTGACTTTCATACACCATCTTGGACCCCTAATATTTCTCATACCAAGTTTCAAGCCTTGAATCACATTTTTGCCCAGTCAATTGGACAGTTGACCTAAAAATCAGTTGTATTGGGAGAAAGTCAACCATGGCTAATTTACAGTCAAAATTCATAATTTTTGATCCACAACAACATCATAGGCTCATATGAACCATTTGATCAAGTTTGGATCACAACTCATCAAGAAATTTGATCAGATCATCAAAATGGCAAAATGGTCAAAATTAGGATTTTGACTGAGAAAGGGGAATTTCTGATTTTTTACCTAGCCAATGATCAATTGGGTTCAAACATGATCTCAAGGACTCAATGGCATCATCTTGACCTAATTTCATAGTTCAAAAGATCTCAAATGCATTGGATTGACAGATGAATTTTCCAATCAACTGATCAAAAATCAACTGTACACTGAAAAGTCAAACTTTCACTTTTTGGTCAAAATCAAGTGCCAAGGGTCATAATTCATCAAGACATGTCAAAATGTGAAACTTGTTGGCCAAGAAACCTATAATTGCAAATTAGGGTTTTAATTTGAAGTTTTTCATAACTTAGAATTTTTCTAATTATGGAAAATTTCTTATTTTTTTCCTAACTTTTCACCAATTTTACACCATGAAGCAATTGGATTCAAAGAAAACTTCCAACATGAAAGTTGTAGTCCTCCATGAAATCTACAACTTTTATTCATAAAGTTTTTCCAAAATATTATTGGATCTCAGGTTATGATTTTGTGAATAGGGGTCCATAAACTAAATAACTTAGTGAAATTTTGCCCTATTTTAGGCAGGTTTTTGACCTAACTTCATGGCAACTTTTCACCTAGTTCCAAGAGGTATCTCTAGTTGCATTTCAAAGATTGATTGTAGAGAATGTTACAAGCTTTGCAAAATGTCCAAGAACTCTCCAAGATCATTTGTGGTTAGGGAGAATCGATGAAGAGAAAATGGCATTTTGTCACTTTTGTGCAAGCCATTTTCACAATGCACCAACTTGCAAATCAGGTCCTAGCATGCTTGTACCTTGCATTACAGGTCCTAATCCTTTCTACACTCCATAATTTAATGCTAACTCAGTGGTTAAAGCCTTTTTTTCACCTTTGGAGCATTGCACAAGAGATTAATCCGTAAATGGCATAAAGTTCACAATACCATTTTGATAAAGCAAGCTTTTTGAACATTATCAGCCTTGAGCCTTGGACTTGTTCCTTGGATGCAGGCATTTTTCACAGATAACAAGCAACTTGTGCCAACTATTATCAGCCCTAGAACTAGCAAGTACAGCATATTGTCTTAAGTCATTTCAACTTTCTTCAAATACAAGAAAAGTGGCAAAAGTCAAGAGAACTTGTGCATCTGATAAAGAGAAGACTTGGCCTCATTCTAAACAACTTCAAAAACTTGTCACAAGGCAATACACGAATTCATAACATTTGAAACTCTCCCAAAACACAAAAACACAAATTTCTTCCCAACTAGGGCAGTTTCTGCAAAACACTAGCCATCTCAATATTTGCTCGTGCATTTTGCTTTGTAACACATCAAACATCTTCCATACATCCTACCTAAACTATCCAAGTCCTTGTCCTGGTTCTGTAAGCCCTATTTCAGACATCACCATTTTCATTTTGGAAGGTTGCAGGTTGACTTGTGCAGGAAGTTTCAAGCATCCTCAAGGCCAGCTAAGCATTGGAATAGCTTGAGGGAACTTTAAGGAAGCTCACACGATCTTCAGGCCTCACTCAAAGTCCCCACATTGCCATATCCAAACTCAGCTGAACAAGGTATTTTTCAAAACTTTATCTCTCTATTTAAGCATCCTCAAGCTTTGATTTGTGAAGTAGAAATGTAGTCCTTAACTTGCTGAAGTTGTACATATGCATAGTTGTTATTTATATTAACTGAGTAGTGAGAATTTTAAGCTTGAAGTTCATGAAAAAAACTAGGTCAGAAATTAGGGCTACAGAAATTCTCCAGGATCCTTGAGAGTTAGATTATTTTTTTTATATCATTGGAATCGTGAGATTCCAAGCTACATTTTTTATGTTGCAAGTTTTTGTTCTTGTGCAAAGATTAGAGAGTTACAGGTTGAAGGAAAAAACGCGCGCAAACGTTTGGCTGGAGGACAGGGACGAAGCTGGCTTGGGCCTGGCGCGCTTGGGCTTCCTGTTTTACTTCCCATACCCCCTGATCTACTATTTGCACCCATGACCTATTTTCTTATATTTTTGCATTTTTCTTGCATATTTTATATTTTTTACTTGCATTTATTTTTTCTGAACATTAAAAATCACAAAAATAATTTTCTCAATTTTTTGCCATTTTATTTTTTTTTAATTTTTTTTTACATAGAAAATGATTTATTAGATTAAATAGAACTTTATTTTCTTAAATAAATTGTAAATATATTTAGAAAATACTATACATTTTTATTTTATCATTTATACACATAAAATATTATTTTCACATATATTTTTATTTTTAATATTTGTAAATAATTTTATTTATTTTTTCTTGTACATAAATGAATAAAATGAATAATGTAGAACATATTTTCTTTTAAATCAAAAATTAGGGTTTCCCCTTTCAAAAAAATAACAATATAATTTTTTCTTATTTTTTAGGACTTAAATAATTTATTTTTCTCATACATAAAATAAATACAAAATGTTTTGCATAAATACATTTTATTTGCATATTTAAATATTTGTCTATTTATTTATTGTACAATAAATTCAATTAGGTTGTAATAGTTTTTAGGGTTTTTATTTTGTACAAATATCCCCAATCAAAAACTTGTATCCCCCCTCCCATAATAATTGTTGTACTAGCTTAGATTTATTTTACGCAATTTATCGCACTTATACTATGCTAATAAACTAGGGTTTGTATGATAAGACAAAAATCAAACAAATAGAATGACCTAATTCACGACAATCAAAAAGCATGTAAAATGGCACACATTACACACAAGCACTCCTTAGGGTTTCACCCACTTGGTTTCCTAAACAAATGGCCATGGTATGCATGCAAAGTATCTTGGCAAAACAAAACAAAACAAAAGATCATAGTCCCTCGATGACGCTATCAAAAGGTTGCCTAAATAACAAATGATCTTGGTCCCTCAAACATGCTAAGATACTTGGCAACATTGCTATCATGGTCATACACAGACCCACGCCTGTCCCGTTTAACATCCAAAGATAGGGTTATCTACCAAAACAATGGTAGGTCAGCAATGTCAAAGGAATAAAAATGTGTAGGAAAGACATTTTAGTAGGTAGATGCTCCTAGTTACATGATCAATTTGCAAACAATCCTTGCTATTTTCAAAACAATCACACACACATTTTCAAAACATTTCCAAACAACTTTCAAAACATTGAAACATTTTTCAAAAGACAAACATATTTGTATACATTCTTACGAACGAGAATCATTACAAAGATTGCCTAAACGATGGCCTCTTTTCAAAATACTTTCAAAACCACAAAGCACCATTTCAAAAAATTGAAAAAGCAAAGCAAGTGATCTAAACAAGTAACTAAGAGCCCATGGATAACCATGGATGAAAAGGGTTCTAGCACCTCCCCTTTTCATAATCTACCCCCCGAACTCAAGAAAACATCCCAAAGGTCTTTCCTGTGCTTTTTTACCTTTCATTTTGGATAAAATAAAAGTCGGTGGCGATTCTTACTAAACCGAAACATTTGCGACGAAACACGAAACCTCAAATCAGCTCTCCCACCGTATCACAAAACTGGCGACTCTGTTGGGGATCATAATATAAAGTGGGGTTACCTTAGGGTTTAGATCACCTTTATTTGCTTACCATGTTTCCTTTGTTTGCTTTACACTTTAGTTCTATTGTTATGGTTTGAATCCTCTACTCGGATTTGGGAAACATTCATAGGTAAATAGAAATACGTTGTGGAAACTGTGCGGGGTATACCGACACGGTCTAAGCAATAGCTATGTTAGTGTGACATATTTGTTGGTACCGGTAGCCTTTAAGTCAATCAAAGAGAATACGGGGCCGCTGAGTGATGTCATGAAGCACTAACGAACTTATAGAACCTTTACTTGACCAACTTGGCCTTTTAGGATGTAGTGAGATGACCGGCTTTGGTGTAGTCCGAAGTTGGTAGATACTCGATACTACACTCATTGAGGGTTGGTTCCTTGGAATATTTCAGTCGCCAGTAAAGAGGATGAATTGAAACAATGAACAAGGAAACAATCCAGTGATATTGAGTTCCTTAGAACCCGGTTACTATTTCTAGGACAGGTTGATCCAACTAAACTTCAAGAGGGTACTTACCTATGAAACCCCATGCAAGCCTAAACTAGGAACTTGTGTAATTTGCTTGTACATATATACTTGTGCATAACATCATGGACATCATAAAGCATCATATGCATCCACTAACCATTTAAAGGATTTTGGAAATTCATCTTTGTTCCTGTTTTGTAGGATATGGATTCAATTCGCAGGAAAATGATCCAAGTCATCCTTGTAAGAATTCCTCCACAACTCAAGGAGCTAGCTTCAAGGATTCCTGAGAACTCTCCGTTCACCGAGAGACATGGTATCCTTCTCAACTTAGTCACTTCTAACACAGAGGAAGACATGATGAAAGTTCTTTTCCATTTCTTTGACCCTTTGCATCACTGCTTCACATTTCCTGACTACCAGCTTGTGCCCACTTTGGAGGAATTCTCTCAACTCTTGAGGATTCCTATTCTCAATCAACTACCCTTCAACGGTTCGGAAAGAGATCCAAAGCCAGAAGAGATTGCTCAAGCCCTACACTTGCACTCATCTGATGTCACAACCCATTGGGAAACTAGAAGTGGTGTCAAAGGCTTCTTGGCAAAGTTCTTGTTTGAGAAGGCCCAAAGCTGTTGGAATTCTTTGGACTTACAAGCTTTTGAGGAGATTGTAGCTCTTCTCATCTATGGGATGGTCTTGTTCCCTAACCCTGACCAACTCATAGATGTGAGTGCTGTCAAAATCTTCATGACTCGCAACCCGGTGCCTACATTGCTTGGAGATATCTTGCACTCTTTTCATGCTCGTACAATGAGGAAAAGAGGTGTTCTCATGTGTTGCACTCCTCTACTGGCAAGATGGTTTATTTCTCATCTTCCCCAATCAATCTTTAAGAATGAGCAAGGTTTGAGGTGGTCACAACGATTGATGACTCTTACACATTCAGATGTTCATTGGTGTTATCGATCCAAAGAAAATGTTATCATCATCGATCATTGTGGGGAATTCCCTAGTTTCCCTCTACTTGGCATTAGGGGAGGCATCACCTACAACCCCTTCTTGGCTCTAAGACAGTTTGGTTATGCCCAAAGGGATGGCCCACATGACATGCTGATTCAAGGTTTGGTTTTTGACTTCGACAACGACGATCAAGGACTTCCACAAAGGTTTATCCAAGCTTGGAGGATGCCTAACAAGGTAGACAGTATGACCTTGGGACACAAGAATTCCATCCCCCTTGAGCCTTACCTCAAGTGGGTACGAACCCGTGCCCAAAGTCTTATGATGCCTTACCCCTCTATTCTCCCAGTGATTATAGAGCCTGTTAAGGAAGGAGAGGTTCCATACACCCTTCTACATCCTGACATGCCAACATCACTCAAAGATTTGCAAAGGAGTTGGATACAGCTCAAGGGAGAAAGCGATACTTTTGAAGCCCAATTCTACGCTAGCGAGAAGAAGGTTTTAGAACTCACTCGGTTACTTCACGAAGAGCAGACTCTCAACACCTACATTGCACCGAAGAGGATGCGCAACATCTTTTTATCTTAGAATTTTGTACTATTTTGCCCTAGGGGCATTGATGTAAACAAATTCTATTTTATTAATCTAACATTTGTTCCTTTTTGTTTAACACAAATTTGAATTTTTCTGAATCCTTGAAAGCATTACATGAATACATATCATTCATCATATGCATAAACAGGTCTTCACACCAAGTTTCCTCATCTCTCTGCTATTTATTTCAGCAAGATGGATATTGAACAAATGGCCAAAGATTTGAAAGCTCATAATTCACAATTCCAACGGCTACTCTTGACCTTGGCTAAGGGGCAGGAGGAGATCAAGACTTTTCTAGAGAAGGAAAAAGAGAAAAAGAAGAAGAACCGGGACGGTGTAGTTATCATGGGCACAAGGTTTGAAGGACAAGCCAGACGGACCTTGGAATTTCCATTAACCTCTGAGGAAGGAGAGAGAAAAGGTAAAGAGACTGCAGTACCATCTGAATCTGAAGCTGAAGAAGAGGAAGAAGAGGACTACTCAGAACAAAACTACCCTCCGGCCGATGACAAATACAAAAACTTGGAAGAGCGTCTAGCTGCTATGGAGATATAGAGAGTGCCTGGGCTGGATTTTGAAGAGTTAGGGTTGGTAT
This sequence comes from Vicia faba, assembly GCA_948472305.1. NCBI lineage: Eukaryota > Viridiplantae > Streptophyta > Magnoliopsida > Fabales > Fabaceae > Vicia > Vicia faba. The sequence continues at coordinate 1,221,269,440 of OX451740.1, forward strand.
CCGGAATAGTAATCCCTCTTAAGTTTAAAGTACCTTTATTTGCCAACTATGACGGTTTGTCTTGTCCCAAGATGCACCTACGATCTTATGTCAGGAAAATTCAGCAACATTCTTCTGACAAAGACCTGTGGGTTCACTTTTTCTAGGACAGTTTGTCAGGAACACAGCTTGATTGGTTCTACCAGTTGGACAGGTCTGATGTGCATAATTGCGAATATTTGGAAGTCGCCTTCTATAAACAGTATCAATACAACGTCTACTTGGCACCAACCCGTACTCAACTCTAGAGTATGGCCATGGTGTCTAATGAGGGCTTCAAAGACTACGCCTAAAAATGGAGGGATTTAGCCGGAAGGGTGCAACCACCTTTATATGAAGGAGAGATAGTGGACATGTTCTTGGAGACTTTATCAGGTCATTTCATTAATCACCTGATTAGAAGCTCCTATGCAGGTTTCACTGAGTTGATTCTAACTAGCGAGAGGGTTGAAGCCGGTATTAGAAGCAGGAAAATTCAGAAATATGCGTCTACCTTTGTTGTTGTAAAAAATCCCTTCACTTGAAAAAAGGAAGTGTCTGTTGTCTATGCACATAGAAATCAGGGAAGAACCGAACGACGACCAACAGTGGGGGCCGTTATGATTCAGAAGTCTGCATCAGACCATCCAAGAAACAATCAGCCGAGAAATGATCAGTCGAGGAATAACCAGCAAAGGGTGGAAAGGCCTGTAAGGCAATTCACCAAGATAAACATGACTCCTGCTCAAGTCCTACCACATCTCTTAAAGTTGAATTTTGCCATGCTAAAATAGGCCCCTAAAAATCCCAATACTACATCTCCACACTACCATCTGAATGCCAGGTGCGCTTACCATTCAGAAAGTCCAGGGCACGACACCAACAACTATTAGGCTCTGAAGAACAAGATCCAAGATCTGATCGATGCAAAGGAAGTCAAATTTGAAGCTCTTGAAAAACCAAATGTTATCTCTGCTCCAATACCTAGGCATGGACATAATGCCAGTGTTGTGGAAGAAGATCTGTTTGTTTCTACTGTGGATGAACTGTTAACTCCTCTCATAACCATCAAGTTGAATTTGTTGAAAGCCGGGGTGTTCCCAGGTTGTGACCAAGATTGCCATACTTTCCTGTCCTCATTTGACTGCCCTTTGTTAAAGAAAGGAATCCAACAATTGATTGATAACCAGGAAATTTTGTTTGAGAAAGCTCCTGTTTCACCTCCAGGAGTTTCAATAATAACCATATACGCCAATCCTTCCAGGGTTCCTAAAAAACCCGTTAGGATTACATCCGCTCCTATGACTACTCCTTTGAAGATAAAAATGCCCGAGCCAGCCCCTTACAAATTAGATAAAATGGTACCATGGAACTATGGTGGAGAAATATACTACCATGGTGTCAAACAGATTGAAGAAACTGTCGATGAAGAGAGTCCTAAAGAAGACAAACCCGACATCAGTAACATTGTCGAAACAAGCAAAATCACCCGCAGTGGGAGAATTTTATCTCCAGAGATTGCCCCTCCAAAGGCAGTCTCTGGACCCGTGACCATTCCAAAGATTACATTTGTGCCCGTGATTATACCTACAAGTGTACCCGCCAACAATGACAATGCAACTCCCACTCCTACTTCCGCTGCTGAGAATAAAGGAAAGAATGTTCAAGAGGAGCCTGTCTTGATGAAGGCTCAATCACTAGTTATTCCTGAGACATCTAAGAGGGAGATGGAAGAAATCCTGAGGATCATTAAGAAAAGTGATTATGATGTGGTGGAACAATTGAGGCAGACCCCCTATAAAATCTCTATGTTAGCCCTGTTGCTGTGCTCTGAGGCACATGCTAAAGCTTTGTTCAAGTTTCTGAAGACAATGCACGTGCCGCAAGAGACTTCGACTGATCAATTCCAAGAGTGTGTAGCCAGTCTGACAGTTGACAATGGCCTGGGTTTCTCTGATGCCGACTTGACCTCCAAAGGGAGAAAACATAACGATGCACTACATGTCTCGGTGGAGTATAGGGGAACCATCCTAGCTCATGTTTTGGTTGAAACTGGATCATCTCTGAACGTCTTACCAAAGAAATCCCTGGATAGATTGGATTGTGAAGGCCTAACCCTAAAGCCCAGTAATATAATTGTGAGAGCTTTTGACGGCTCTAAAAGGATGGTCCATGGAGAGGTGGACATCCCGATTAAGGTGGGTACCCAGATGTTCAATTCAACATTCTATGTGATGGACATTCGTCCTTCCTACTCTTGCCTGTTGGGATGCCCCTGGATTCACAATGCCGGTGCAGTCACCTTGACTTTGCATCAGATGCTGAAGTACCCTATCCAAGGGAAAATCATAATTGTCCATGGTGAAGAGGAATACATGATTAGTCATCTAAATTATTTCCGATATGTAGAATTGGATGGCGAATTCATTGAGACCCCTTTCCAACATTTTGAAGAAGTTTCTCAGGAAATAGCAGCGACCAAAGCGGTATCCTCAACTCCTGTGATCACAAGACCTGTACCTCAGATGTATTCTCTAAAAGATGCAAGGGCAGTAGGGAAGAAGGCGGATCCACTATCTGGGGTCAGCTACCAGACTTTCCTTTCAAATCAGACAAATTCGGCCTGGGATTTACCTCAACTGCTCAGAAAGTTGTTCGCTGTACCCGTGCCAGAGGGCCACCTGTGAAGATCAGCCACCAAGGGGTTAATGCACTAGAGGACATTGAAGAAGAGGGCAGCTTGGAAGACTAGATTTTTCCTACTGTTGGCGGAGTACTGTGCAACTGGGAAGCAAAAGACTTTGTTCCGATTACTTTCATTCCGCGGTAATTTATCTTTTCCATTTCTGTTGGATCTGTAATAATTCACAAACAATTTGTACTTTTTCAACCTTGTGTCTTACCCGAGGCACATAGGTCCATTTGTAAGGCTTCTTATTTCATTTTCATATGTCATTTTAATGAATCATGGACGCTTTTCATATTTAAAATTTTTGTGATCATTGTCTTTCTTTTACACTTTGTTGTCTTAAGATGGATATGCCCTTACACACACCCACACTCACAAATGCAGGTACCCTTCAACTCCGGAACCCATGGGTAACGATACTGCTATAGCCTTCAGTGACTCTGAAGATCTGGTCTACCAAGCCGAATACGAAGGTGAGGAAGATTGTGAGGTGCCAGGGGAATTGGCCAGACTTTTACAATAAGAAGAAAGAGTTATTCTTCCTCATGAGGAGCTGTTTGATACAATCAACTTGGGCACTGATGAAGACAAGAAGGAAATCAGAGTGAGTGCCAACCTAGAGCCGAGTGTCAAGGAACGCCTAATTCAGTTGTTGCATGAATATGTTGAGATCTTTGCCTAGTCATACGAAGACATGCCGGGACTTGATACAGACATTGTGGTACACCGTCTACCCACAAGAGAAGACTGTCCACCATTTAAGTAGAAAGTCCGCCGCCTGAGACCCGACATGCCGGAGAAGATCAAAGCAGAAGTGATGAAACAGTTGAATGTTGGATTTCTGGCTGTTACTTCTTATCCATAATGGGTTGCTAACATTGTTCCCGTGCCTAAGAAGGACGGAAAAGTTAGAATGTGCGTGGATTATAGAGACTTAAACAGGGCCAGCCCTAAAGATGACTTTCCACTTCCGCACATCGACAACCTGGTTGACAACACAGCTCAACACAAAGTATTTTCTTTCATGGACGGATTCTCAGGCTATAACCAAATCAAAATGGCACCTGAGGACATGGAGAAAACTACATTTGTTACACAGTGGGGTATGTTCTGCTACAAAGTAATGCCATTCTGACTGAAGAATGTTAGGGCAACCTATCAACGTGCCATGGTAGCTTTGTTTCATGATATGATACATCATGAGATAGAGGTCTACGTAGATGACATGATAGCCTGATCACAAACTGAAGAAGAACACCTTGATCACTTGCAAAAGCTGTTTGTTAGGTTGAAGGAGTACAAGTTAAGACTGAACCCTAACTAGTGCACGTTCGGAGTCTGGTCCGGTAAACTCTTGGGTTTCATTGTCAGCAACAAAGGCATCGAGGTTGATCCTGCCAAAGTCAAAGCTATACAAGAAAATTCCTGCTCCTCGCACTGAGAAGGAGGTCAGAGGTTTCTTGGGACGCCTAAACTACATTGCTAGGTTCATCTCTCACCTAACATCTACTTGTGAACCAATCTTCATGATGTTGAAGAAAGATCAGGTAGTTAGATGGAATGATGACTGTCAAATTGCTTTCGATAAAATCAAGGAGTATTTGCAAGAGCCTCCGGTCTTGATGCCGCCCGTCGAAGGAAGATCGCTAATCATGTATCTGACCGTTTTAGATAACTCAATGGGGTGCGTACTGGGGCAGCATGACGAGTCTGGCCAAAAAGAGTATGCCATTTATTACCTTAGCAAAAAGTTTACCGACTGTGAAACCAGATATTCACTGCTCGAGAAAACTTGCTGCGCTTTGGTATGGGCTGCTCGCCGGCTAAGGCAGTATATGTTGACTCATACCACTCTGCTGATATCTAAGATGGATCCAATAAAATACATCTTTGAGAAGCCTGCTTTGTCTGGAAGGATAGCTAGATGGCAGATGATCCTAACAGAATATGACATACAATACACGACCTAAAAAACTATAAAGGGCAGTGTGCCAGCCGATCATCTGGCTCATCAAGCTGTAGAAGATTATCAATCCATGAAGTTTGACTTCCCTGGCAAAGACATCATGACATTGGACAACATTGAAAACTTCAGACCATATGATGGACCTGAACAAGGATCCCGATGGACCCTGTACTTTGATGGGGCCTCCAATGCGCTTGGTAACGGTATCGGTGTTGTGCTCATATCTCTAGAAGGTTGCCATACTCCTTTTATAGCCAGACTTTGCTTCAACTGCGCGAACAACATGGCAGAATATGAAGCATGCATCTTTGGACTCAAGGTTTCCATAGACTTGGGAATCAAATCTTTAATTATGTTTGGGGACTCAGCTTTGGTCATCAATCAGATCAAAGGAGAGTGGGACACTAAGCATCCAAACCTCATCCCTTACAAAGAACATGTCTTGACATTACTGCCACATTTCGAGCAGATTACCTTCGAGCACTTCTCGCGAGAAGAAAATCAGCTAGCAGATGCTCTAGCTACAATGTCATCCATGTTTAAACTTAACTGGGATAATGAGGCTCCCCAAATCACCATTGAACGAATGGAAAAACCTGCACATTGTCACGAGATTAATACCGAGGAAGTAGTGGACAAGTCGTGGTTTCATGAAGTCAAAAGGTATCTCGAGGCGCAAGAATACCCTGAAGGAGCTACAGTCAATGACAAAAAGTTCTTAAGGAGATTCTCAGCTAAGTCCTTCCTAAGAAATGGTATCATATACAAGTGCAATCATGATTCTATTCTGCTCCGTTGTATGGACAAACTTGAAGCTGAAAGGATTATGGCTGAATTGCATGAGGGTACATTTGGCACTCACTCTAGAGGGCATACAATGGCTAAGAAGATTCTAAGGGCATGCTATTATTGGTCTACCATGGAAGCTGGCTGCTATCAACACTCCCGAACTTGTCATAAATGTCAAATCTATGCAGACAAGGTACACGTGCCTCCGGTTCCTATAAATGTCTTAATAGCTCCTTGGCCATTCGCTATGTGGGGAATCGACATGATTGGAGAGATCAAGCCTACAGCCTCCAATAGACACCTCTTTATTCTAGTGGCCATTGATTATTTCATAAAGTGGGTCGAAGCAGCTTCCTTTGCATCCGTGACAAAGAATGTTGTTGCCTGCTTCATCAAGCAGAATCTCATTTGCCGGTACGGTATCCCCGAAAGGATCATCACTGATAATGGTACGGACCTTAACAATACTATAATCACCGCCCTATGCGATTAGTTCAAAATTCAACATCACAATTCATCTCCCTATCGGCCAAAGATGAACGGTGTTGTCGAAGCAGCGAACAAAAATATCAAAAAGATCATACAAAAGATGGCAGTCACATACAAGGATTGGCATGAGATGCTACCGTTTGCTCTCCACGGGTATCGTACCACAGCACGCACGTCAACTGGGGCCACACCCTATTCTTTGGTTTATGGCATGGAGGCTGTTTTACTTATTGAGGTTCAGATCCCCTCTTTGAGAATCATGAAGGATGCCAGTTTGAGTGAAGACGATTGGATCCAAACCCGGCTTGATCAGCTAAACTTAATTGATGAAAAGAGACTTACTGCTGTTTGCCACGGTCAGACGTATCAAAAACGGATGATCAAGGCTTTCAACAAGAAAGTCAGACGACAAGTGTATCAAGTTGGATATCTAGTGATCAAGCGTATTATCTTTCCACAAAGTGATCCCAGGGGAAAATGGACTCCTACATATGAAGGACCATTTGTAATCAAAAACATCTTTTCTGGTGGGGCAATGATTTTAACCACCATGGACGGCGATGACCTGCCGTACCCTGCGAACACAGACATAGTCAAAAGATATTATGCATAAAAGACCCGCTAGGTTGACAGACCTAGGCAAAACAAGGGCATCCCGGTGAATCGAAAACCCGAAAGGGCGATTCAGGCAAAAATTAAGGATAAAAATAAAAAAGGATTTGTACACCCGGCAAGTTGAAAACCCGAAAGGGGACTTGGGCAAAAAAGGGTTTCCCGGTGGATCGAAAACCCGGAAGGGCGGTCCAGGCAAAAGTTAGGGAATTAAAGCGTATGACTATGTCTCGTCGGATCACTCTAAGGACAATCTATTCACAAACAAACCTGGAGCTTCTGATCAATCCAATCATCTTCGGACGAAGCAACAAATGGATAAGATATTCGGAGATACGAAGGCTATAGCAGAATGGGAACCCCATGGGATTTTTTACACATAGCTATCTTTTTGTGTATAAATTGTTTTCATTTTTTATGACGCCATTTTCTTACTAAGATGTCTGTCTCCTTTGTACAAAAATACTTATTCAAAGTAAATACAAAGATACCTCTTTAAAGTGCAGAAAACTATTTGTCCTTTTTGTTTTTTATACTTGTGTTTTATTTGCAAAAACGTCCAATGATTCATTAGTGAACATATGCATTTGAACATAGTTACTGTTTACAAATAAAAAGGAATGAAAAAGAATAATTACTGACAGGTTGAAAGGATGGGAAAACGTCTTTCGGCTATTCCATGAGCAATCCCTATAGTACATCATCTAGATCCCCAGCGGAACTAAAAATTCAAACTCTTAATCCTCAATCAGAGTTAAAACTTCAAACTCCCAATCTCCAGCGGAGCCAAAACTTTGAACTACAGATCCTCAGCGGAGATGAAACCTTCTTCCCCAGTTGAGTCAAAATTTCCAGCTATCAATCCCCAGCGGAAACCATCCAGTTTCTCAACATTCCCCAGCAAATTGTCTTAAAGTCTGAGAATCAACCAGATAACAGTTAACTTTTGTCTCTCCCCAACCTAGGATAATTCCCCAGTAGAGTGGCATACAACCCAAACTCCTGAACTTACACCCCAGCAGTAAGCCTTATTCCCCATAGAGTTTTTATTATTCCCCAGTGAGGTTTCCAGAGTGAAGATTCTCATTCTTAATTCCCCGCAGAAGTCATTAGAGCTTTCCTTATTCCTTATTAGAATAAGGATTCCCATTGTGTAACCCCCAGTAGAAGTCATCAAAGTTCTCTGGATTCCCCAAGCAGATTATTCAAGCAGTTTGGCATTACTCTCACAACAAAAAATTTGTCAAATACTCCAACTTCGAGAGATGAAGGATCCTCATATCCCCACAGAAGTTGTCAAGGATTTTAATCCCAAATAGTCGCCAATGATTTCTCATCCTCAGTAATTCAAGATTTTGAATCTCCAGCAGCGGTCAAGGATTTATTTTCCCGACGGCAGTCAAAGATTTTATTATCCCCAGTTGTCAAGGATTCATTTTCCTCAGCAATATAGCAAATCAGCTTGCATGTGCATACATTACATCCACATATCACATTTACTGCAACATACATCTCATGTAATATAACTTTGTGTTTCAGCAAACATTTTACCCTTTTCAGGATAAGATTAACAGCTATCATTAACAATGTTCAAAGATTTCAGATACAGTACGGATACACTCCAGACACGGAAGTCATTTTGTTGCTTATTCAGACTCTTATTTCAGATACTGTTTAGATACGCTCCAGACGTGGATGCTATTCTATTTCTCATTCAGATCAAACTTCTAGATACAGTACAGATATACTCCAGACACAGAAGTCATTCTGCTACTTATTCAGATTCAAGTTCAGATACGCCCCAGACACGGTTGCCATTCTGTCACTTATTCTGATTTTCCCCAACTTAGATACGCTCCAGACACGGATGCTTCTGTCGCTTATTCAGATTTCAGATTCAGATACAATACAGATACACTCTAGACATGGAGGTCATTCTGTTATTCATTCAGATTCAAGTATAGTTATAGCTTGGATACCCTCCAGACACGGCTGTTATTCCCTTGCTCATACAGATTCAGTCTCCAGATACAGTTCAGATACGTTCCAAACACGGATACCATTCTGATACTTATTCTTTTAGCTTACAACTTACAGTTCAACAAACATTCTTGGATGGTCTCTATAAGCCCATCTCCAACAAGATTCTATCACCTCTCCAAATGGCGTCTTTAAGCCCATTCCCTCAACCACAATTTGACGAGTGCAAATTTACGGGCACTCTAGTATCCAATCATCTTTTACCTTCGAGTCACGAACGGCAAAACTCACCAATCTAACTCTTCAGGTTCAAGAAGATTGAACAGGGGCATCTGTTGTACCCCAAAATTTTCCCTCTCATATTATCAAGATTTTCCTCACAAGACTTCTTGGATTCAAGACCTGATTAGGGTTTGGTCAACTCAAGGCATCTCCTTGCACTGATAACCTGAAATTAGGGTTTGAGTTTGCACAAAGGATTTTTGGATCATAATTGCATCATGTGACTTTCATACACCATCTTGGACCCCTAAGATTCCTCATACCAAGTTTCAAGCCTTGAATCACATTTTTGCCCAGTCAATTGGATAGTTGACCTAAAAATCAGTTGTATTGGGAGAAAGTCAACCATGGCCAATTTACAGTCAAAATTCATAATTTTGATCCACAACAACATCATAGGCTCATATGAACCATTTGATCAAGTTTGGATCACAACTCCTCAAGAAATTTGATCAGATCATCAAAAGGGCAAAATGGTCAAAACTAGGGTTTTCACTGAGAAAGGGCAATTTCTGATTTTTTACCTAGCCAATGATCAATTGGGTTAAAACATGATCTCAAGGACTCCATGGAATCATATTGACCTAATTTCATAGTTCAAAAGATCTCAAATGCATTGGATTGACAGATGAATTTTCCAGTCAACTGATCAAAAATCAACTGTACACTGAAAAGTCAAACTTTGACTTTTTTGTCAAAATCAAGTTCCAAGGGTCATAATTCATCAAGACATGTCAAAATGTGAAAATTGTTGGCCAAGAAACCAAAAATTGCAAATTAGGGTTTTAATTTGAAATTTTTCATAACTTAGAATTTTTCTAAGTATGGAAAATTTCTTATTTATTTCCTAACTTTTCACCAATTTTACACCATGATGCAATTCGATTCAAAGAAAACTTCCAACATGAAAGTTATAGTCCTCCATGAAATCTACAACTTTTATTCACAAAGTTTTCCCAAAAGATGCTTGGATCTCAAGTTATGATTTTGTGAATAGGGGTCCATAAAATAAATAACTTAGTGAAATTTTGCCCTATTTTAGGCAGGTTTTTGACCTAACCTCGTGGAAACTTTTCACCTAGTTCCAAGAGGTATATCAAGTTGAATTTCAAATATGGATTGTAGAGCATGTTACAAGCTTTCCAAAATGTCCAATAACTCTCCAAGATCATTTGTGGTTAGGGAGAATCGAAGAAGAGAAAATGGCATTTTGTCACTTTTGTGCAAGCCATTTTCACAATGCACCAACTTGCAAATCAGATCCTAGCATGCTTGTACCTTTCATTACAGGTACTAATCCTTTATACACTCCATAATTTAATGCTAAGTCAGTGGTTAAAGCCTTTGTTTTCACCTTTGGAGCATTGCACAAGAGATTAATCCGTAAATGGCATAAAGTTCACAATACCATTTTGATAAAGCAAGCTTTTTGAACTTTATCAACCTTGAGCCTTGGACTTGTTCCTTGGATGGAGGCATTTTTCACAGATAACAAGCAACTTGTACCAACTATTATCAGCCCTAGAACTAGCAAGTACAACATATTGGCTTAAGTCATTTCAACTTTCTTCAAATACAAGAAAAGTGGCAAAATTCAAGAGAACTTGTGCATCTGATAAAGAGAAGACTTGGCCTCATTCTAAACAACTTCAAAAACTCGTCACAAGCCAATACACGAATTCATAACATTTGAAACTCTCCCAAAACACAAAAACAAAAATTTCTTCCCAAACAGGGCAGTTTCTGCAAAACACTAGCCATCTCAATATTTGCTCGTGCATTTTGCTTTGTAACACATCAAACATCTTCCATACATCCTACCTAAACTATCCAAGTCCTTGTCCTGGTTTTGTCAGCCCTATTTCAGACATCACCATTTTCATTTTGGAAGGTTGAAGGTTGACTCGTGCAGGGAGTTTCAAGCATCCTCAAGGCCAGCTAAGCAGTGGAATAGCTTGAGGGAACTTCAAGGAAGATCACACGATCTTCAGGCCTCACTCAAAGTCCCCATATTGCCATATCCAAACTCAGCTGAACAAGGTATTTTTCAAAACTCTATCTCTCTATTTAGGAATCCTCAAGCTTTGATTTGTGAAGCAAAAAAGTAGTCCTTAACTTGCTGAAGTTGTACATATGCATAGTTGTTATTTATATTAACTGAGTAGTGAGAATTTTAAGCTTGAAGTTCATGAAAAAAACTAGGTCGAAAATTAGGGCTATAGAAATTCTCCAGGATCCTTGAGAGTTAGATTATTTTTTTTATATCATTGGAATCGTGAGATTCCAAGCTACATTTTTTATGTTGCAAGTTTTTGTTCTTGTGCAAAGATTAGAGAGTTACAGGTTGAAGGAAAAAACGTGCGCAAACGTTTGGCTGGAGGACAGGGACGAAGCTGGCTTGGGTCTAGCACGCTTGGGCTTCCTGTTTTACTTCCCATACCCCCTGATCTATTATTTGCACCTCAGGCCTATTTTCTTATATTTTTGCATTTTTCTTGCATATTTTATATATTTTACTTGCATTTATTTTTTCTGAACATTAAAAATCACAAAAATAATTTTCTCAATTTTTTGCCATTTTATTTTATTTTTTATTATTTTTTTTACATAGAAAATGATTTATTAGAATAAATAGAACTTTATTTTCTTAAATAAATTGTAAATATATTTAGAAAATATTATACATTTTTATTTTATCATTTATACACATAAAATATTATTTTCACATATATTTTAATTTTTAATATTTGTAAATAATTTTATTTATTTTTTCTTGTAAATAAATGAATAAAATGAATAATGTAGAACATATTTTCTTTTAAATATAAAATTAGGGTTTCCCCTTTCAAAAAAATAACAATATATTTTTTTCATATTTTTTAGGACTTAAATAATTTATTTTTCTCATACATAAAATAAATACAAAACATTTTGCATAAATACATTTTATTTGCATATTTAAATATTTGTCTATTTATTTATTGTACAATAAATTCAATTGGGTTTTAATAGTTTTTAGGGTTTTTATTTTGTGCAAATATCCCCATTCAAAAACTTGTATCCCTCCTCCCATAATAATTGTTGTAATAGCTTAGATTTATTTTACGCAATTTATCGCACTTATACTATGCTAATAAACTAGGGTTTGTATGATAAGACAAAAATCAAACAAATAGAATGACCTAATTTAAGACAACCAAAAAGCATGTAAAATGGCACACATTGCACACAAGCACTCCTTAGGGTTTCACCCACTTGGTTGCCTAAACAAATGGCCATGGTATGCATGCAAAGTATCTTGGCAAAACAAAACAAAACAAAAGATCATAGTCCCTCGATGACGCTATCAAAAGGTTGCCTAAAAAACAAATGATCTTGGTCCCCCAAACATGCTAAGATACTTGGCAACATTGTTATCATGGTCATATGATGACCCACGCCTGTCCTGTTTAACATCCAAAGACAGGATTGTCTACCAAAACAATGGTAGGTCAACAATGTAAAAGGAATAAAAATGTGTAGGAAAGACATTTGAGTAGGTAGATGCTCTTAGTTACTTGATCAATTTGCAAAAAATCCATGCTATTTTCAAAACAATCACACACACATTTTCAAAACATTTCCAAACAACTTTCAAAACATTGCCTAAACGATGGCCTCTTTTCAAAATACTTTCAAAACCACAAAGCACCATTTCAAACAATTGAAAAAGCAAAACAAGTGATCTAAACAAGTAACTAAGAGCCCATGGATAACCATGGATGAAAAGGGTGCTAGAACCTTCCCTTTTCATAATCTACCCCCCGAACTCAAGAAAACATCTCAAAGGTCTTTCCTGTGCTTTTTTACCTTTCCTTTTGGATAAAATAAAAGTCGGTGGTGACTCTTGTTAAACCGAAACATTTGCGACGAAACGCAAAACCTTAAATCAGTTCTCCCACCGTATCACACCATTTAATACACATCATAAGTCCCATTATAAGGTCAGAACCCCACCCTTACCTGGATTGAAGGTCGCTCAACCAAAGCTCTGGCTATAATCCTTGATTTGCTCAGCTCGACATCGGGCAGCTTGCTCCTCTTCCGCGCAGCTCTTCCGGTCAACATACATAACTTCTTATTCTCTAACTAAAACAAATCCTTGTGTCATCTTAATCTTATATATCAATCCTATTGGGCCTAACCTACACACTCCCACTTTACGACTTCCAACCAATAACATAAGTCCAACATTATATATTCCCTTAATTCTAACATTATTATTATTCTTAATCAACTAATTAATTAATTAATAATAATCCAACGACTTATACCAATAATTCTCATCATCTCGCAACTTCAAAAAACAATCCAAAAATAATTTAATTAAATAATTAATTACATTAACGGGCGTTACATTGGACGTAAAGAATGTGAGTTTTGGGGCCTAATTTACAGGATACCCTTTTTAACTCTGATCGGATACTTTGCTTCGAAATTCATAATCCAGGAACCTTTAGCCGAAAATAGCATCAGATTCGAACTTAGGGCGATTTCTTAAGGGGGGTAGGTTTGTTTTGGAACCTTAATTGTAACTATTTTGCAGGTTTAGGGTTTGAGCCCACCGAAGAAGACAACCGGAAAGTTTGAGCCGACCCTCAATGGCCCATTCAAATATTTCAGCGCACACGTTTTTATATAAGGATACAATTGATTTTCATATATAATATTATCTCGTTGTTTTAAACAACGAATGAGTAGGATGGTCTAGTGGTGAAGCGCGCATTTGTAAATTTGGAGAGCCGGGGTTCGATCCCATGGTTTTGGATTTTATTTCTCTCATATTTTCTTTGCAGATCTGGTGGTAGGCAGGTCCACACTGTATCATGTGCCTCACATCTGGTCCATCATACGTTAATGTGAGCAGATCGAACTGCCCAAGAGTGTGTTCCCACCATGTATCTCCCAGTATGGTTCACACCAAATCAGGCACAATTGTTGGGCTCGGTTTTCAATTGGGCCTAACGAATTTTCAATTTCCACCCACCAATTTCCTCCAAATCAGGCCCAAAGCTTTCTTCTTCTTGTTCTTATTTTATTCAAATTATTTATTTTTTATTTAAAACACAAAAATTAGTCTTAGTTTTTACTAATTAAAATCAATCGGACATTAGTTTTTTTTTAATTATCATTAACTTAATTTTCTTAATAAATTTGGAATTATTAGGTTTTAATTTTATCACTCACTTCAATTATTTTTTTCTAAACAACGAAAATGAGATAAAATATTTTCTTAAACATTTAGGAGTTTTTTTAGGGGTTTTGACCTCGCTTTAATCTTCGCGCGCTTATCTATTTCGCATTTTTATTTTTATGGACTATGTGATTGACAAAAGGATGTAATAGTTTTAATCAGGACCTTTACACTTTTCTTTTCCCCCGTTTTGGTTTGTAATCCCCCCCACCCCGAAGCCTTGTAATACCGTAGATTTAAATTCCTGCATTTTTATTTTCATACTGATATTAAATGTTAGATGAATGCTAATATGATTGTATAATAAGACTAAAATAAAACGCTAGCAAAACTAACATCCGAAGATAAATAACTGAAACACAACACACTCGCACATGCACACCTGTAGGGTACCTCCACTTATTGCCTTCGGAACAAATAGTCGTGTCTCTCAAATGTAGGTGATTTTAGTGGTAACCCTTTGGTTTTGAGATCATACTTCCCTCGATGACCCTTTCAATGTTGCCTCGATATATGATCTTAAAACTTTAGAGTAATTATTAAAGTATCTTATGAGTTGCTTTTGTGACTGCACGATGACTCTCGCCTGTCCCTCAAAACATCCAACAATAGGGATACCTACTGACTAATAGTAGGATATCATTGTCTAAAGGAAAAGAGGAAAAGAACAAAGACCATTCGAGTGGGTAGACCGTTCATAGTTCCTTGCTCACAAAAACAAACAAAAACATTTTTTTTACACATACACAAACTCTTCTCTAAAATATTTTCAAAGACAAAACACTTACTTTGTATACGTTATCAACGATATGAGAAACATTATAAAGTTTGCCGCACTAAGGCATCTTTTCAAAAATATTTTCAAATGCACTTACACAAAAAATCATTTTCAAAGTGAGCTATCAACTAAGAGCTCGTAGATAACTACAGGTGGAAAGGGTGCTTTATGATGATTTTAACCGGGGGTCTTTTCTAAGGGTATCCCTATGTTCGAGGGACATGGCCATTTTTATTCGAACGCAACAAGTGATGTTACCCTAGAAGTGTGTGTGTGAAGAGTGTTTTGATTCGGTTATTTTATCTTGATTAGAGTTTTCTACGATTATTTTTATGTCTTACCATACAATCCTATTAAGCTAAACAATAATATCAATAATAAAGCAGTAAAGTGCGAGAAATAAAAACCTATGCTATTACAAGGCTTCGGGAGTGGGGGTACAAATAATAAAAATCGGGAGAAAGAGAAAGTAAAACCCTAATTTAAACTATTATAAACCGTAGTAGTTACATAATTGTCAAATTAAAGTGAAAATAATAAAGCACGCGAAGATTGTACAATAAAGAGAAAAGGAAAATTGTTTTATGATTTTGATTAAAAAAATGATTTCATGATTAACCTAAAACCTAATTGATTTTAATTAAATGAAATTGATTAATTAGTGAAAAACCTAAAAAAATAAATTGATTGATTAAATAAAAAACCTAAAAAATTTATTTAAGGTTAATTAAACCTAAAACCTTAATTAGGGTTTATTAAAAAAAATTGAAAAAAGGTTTTGTAAAAGATTTAGTGAAGTTAAAGAAAAAAGGGTGAAAAAAAAGTGAGAAACATAGAAAATAAACCAAAGGGTATGGGTGGGTGTTGAACCCACGCCCTTCAGCATTCTCCACCCATAGCTTACCACCAGGCCAGGCGCTTGTTGGTGTCAAGATCTAACCTCAGCGTATTTTGTACTCTATCCTGCAAAAATATGAAAATATGAGAATTTTGGAAAAACTTGGGATCGAACCCGTGACCTGGGAGACCAATGCCTTAGCGTGCGCGTTTCTGCCACTGGGGTGGCTATACATCCATTCACTTATATCAATCCATAAATATATATTTTAAATAAACTCCATGTACCGGAGAGGCGCCGGAGCCCTAGCTCTGGTCGTCTTCTCCGGTGACCTTCTTCTATCCAACCTACAAAATAGACAGAATTAACAATCCAGAAACACCTTATCCCCCTAAATCAAGGGTTGCGGATCCAATGGAGGTATTTTTGTGGCCTAAAAATCCATGGTTTTTGAGATATGGCGCAAACACGGTGGATCGGTGTGAAAATGGTGGTTCACGATTCTAACTGAATGGGACCCTTGTGATTGTTCTATCATGCACTAACAAGCCTCATGAACACATTAGTATCATTAGTACATGTTAAAGCAAGTAAAAAATCAAGATATGAATGCTATGAAAATTATGAAACCGAGAATGCCATGTCACGAGATATCATGCATTTGGGATCATCAAAATTGCTCCAATCTTACCTTGGGAATGAACTTAATTGATTGAGATGGATAGTTTTTGGTGAAAAGTTTTGTAATAAGGATTTGGAGATTTTAGGGTTTCTTTGAAATTTTTAGATTTTTGATAAGTTTGTGAGAAAAATGTTTCATAGCTTGTATGCATGAAAATAATGAGATTATATAATGGAAATTAGGTCAAAGATTTGTGGACTTCGGCCTTGTGTAAGAAGACATGATTTTATCTTATTTATTTTGAATTATTAGTGAATAAATAAAAACATAATTAAAATACAAATAGGTCAAGGGATGTATGAATGGATTATGAGGTGTATAAGTAGTATAGAACACGTTTGGACTCTTAAATCATGGCCCAATAGTCCAAAATAGCAAGCTTGCTCACTTTGAACTTCATGTATTTACTCAAAATTTCCCAACTTGCACTGGTCATAATTATCTCAATTTTCCTTTTTTAAAGGTGATCTGGGACATTTTGGAAATCTCAATATGTCCTATAAAATCTCCATGTTTATCATTTTTTCTTTTGAAGACATTATCTTGATGTAAGTTGCCTTGACAAAAAGTGTCTTTTTGTTGACTTTTGAAATGACTTGTAATGTATTGGATTATATCTCTCAAATGAAGCATTTTTTGGACTTGAGCTCAGAGAGACAAAGTTGTAGAGAATTGAATTCCATTCAGAATGACCTTTGGTTAGGGAAAAGCTGATGAGGCATGTGAAAGTTATGCTTGGTCAAAGTTTAGTTGACTTCTCCTAAGGAAACTCTAATTTGGCAACTTTTGACTTTTGATGATTTGAGGGTTTTCCTTGAGAAAACATGATCAACCCTTGATCAAATGATGAATATAACTTAAAAATGTTGATGTTGATAAAAAAAATATTAAAGTTTGATTGTATGTTGACTATGGTTGACTTTTTACCCAATACATTTGATTTTTAGTCATCTGAGCAATTGACTGAGCAAACTTGTGATGCAAGGCATGAAACTTTGTATGAGAATTCTTGGAGACCTATAAGAAACCATGAAAACCACTTGAGACCTTGCAAACCCAATCTTCCTTGAGAAATACAAAACCCTATTTATGAACCTATTTCTTAGGAGGAGAATTTGTCTGATCAAATATTAGGTAACCTTGAGCAAATGAGGACCTTAGGAGAATGTCTTGAAGAAAAGTGGGAGGGAAAATTTTTGGTAACAACACCAAGCTTAGTGGAATTTCCTCCTTTTCTGAAATTTCAAGAACCACAAAATTAACAGGGAACACAAACTTGTCAATCTTCACAAGAACATCAATTGCAATACCATAAGGTCTTTTCATTGAATGATCTGCAAACTGAAGTGTCATACGAGTGTCTTGCATCTCACCTAGTTCAAGCTTTTTATAAATTGAAAGTGGCATCAGGCTTACACTAGACCTCAAATCAATAAGTTCCTTCTTGAATGATCTATCACCAATGGTGCAAGGAATAGTAACTGCACCTATGTCTTTTTCTTCACTAGAATTTTGAGACCCTGCAAAATAGCACTACATGTTTCAATTAGCATCACGAACTCAGTGTCGATGGAAAGCTTCTTAGATATGATGTCTTTCATGAATTTAGGATAGATATGCATTTGTTCCAGGGCTTCAACAATAGGAATGTTAATCTCAAGTTTATTGAACAATTCCAAGAATTTCTCAAAAAAATTTCATTAAGATCTTTCTTCCTTGTTCTTGTAGGATAAGGGAGAATGATTTTTAGCTTAGGATCTTTCTGCTTTTCCTTCTCAATAATTGGTTGTATAACCACTTCCTCAACATGCTTCAGATCATCTTTGATTTCTAGATCCACTTCTAATAAACATTCCTCTTCTATTTCCCGTTTTTTGACATTTCCAGCTAACTTACCGCTTTTGGTCACAACTCCATTCACAATGTGATTTTCTCTTGGATTTGTAACGTTTCCACCAGGAAGAGTTCCAGGTTCTTGAGCATTCTCTAACTGTTGTGCTATTTGTCCCATATGAACTTCTAGATTTTTAATTGAAGCGTAAGTGTCTTCTGATTGTTTCTTGTCTCCTCTTGAAACTCAATATTATGAGCTGCCATCTTTTTAATGGCTAACTCCAAATCTTCTTCCTTTGGAGCTTGTGTTGTTGTTGATATTGATTTTGATATTAGCCTTGCCCCTGCTACTGAACATTCCCTTTTTGATCTCTCCATGCAAAATTTGGATGATTCTTCCACCCAAGATTGTAGGTGTTAGAATAAGGATTATTCTGCTTAAAGAACTTGATATCTTCAATTTGTTGAGAAGTTGAAAGACAATGCACAATCAAGTGTGGTCCACCACAAATTTCACAAATAGCATTTTGACCTTGTTGAATCTGAGCCACTTGTTGAGTATTCATTTTCATCGCCTTGAGCTTCTTCTCCACTTATGCAGCAATTGTTTCTTCCATTTTTATCTGCTTGTTGGCTTCCAACTTCTAATCAAGTACTCCATCTAGCTTGCTTACAACCCTCTCATATAACTCTAGATGCTCATTTACAGGAATAGCTTCAATTATCTTCTTGATACCAGTGTCTATTGAAAAATTAGATGACCCATCAGCTACTGTGTCAATTAGTTGCTTGGTTTTGATCCTAAGGCCATTCACAAACATTTGCATTTTCTCAGTCTGATCCAAATTGTGAGTAGGACAAGCTACTAGGAGTCTTTTGAATCTTTTATAGGAATACTCTAGTGACTCACCCTCTTTCTACTTGAAATTTAGGATCTCATATCTTTTTCTCATGAATACTCACGCTAGAAAGTACTCATTCAGGAATGCTTTATCCATATTTTCCCAAGAAGTAATGCTACCATCTGGAAGGGAATAAAACTACCCTTCAGCCTCATCATCTAAAGTGAACAGGAACATATGCAACTTTTTTTTATTCCTCAGTATGCCCATCTATCTTCAAAGTGGTGCTCATGGTTAGAAACCTTTATAAATACTTGTTGGCATCCTTATTAACCCTTCCAAAGAAGAATATCCTCTCAAGCTGAGTGATAGTGCTAGGATACAGCTGAAAATTTGGTACATTCACCGGTTGGTTCACAATAGTTAGTCAACCAGCCGCTGCATTCGTTCCATCATAGTCACCAACTAGTCTCTCAGGTGGATTTTCAGCCATAGTCTCAGATTCTGATTATGAATTTGTCTCTTTATGCTCTGAATGGTATTTTTATTCAGAATCTGAATGAATTGAAATAAGTTATTCCTTGGAGGCCAGTTTAGCTAATATCGTTTGTCTTCGCCTTGAGTGAATAGTCCTTTCGATCTCTGCGTCAAAAGGAAATTCAGCTTAGGCCTTGCCTCGCATAAAAGATCAGACAGAAATTAGTAATAATAAAATAATATATATATATATATATATATATATATATATATATATATATATATATATATATATATATATATATATATATATATATATATATATATATATATATATATATATATATATATATATATATATATATATATATATATATATATATATATATATATATATATAACAGAAAAATAAAATTTTCATTGCAGAGCAATAAAATTTCAATTGAACTACAACTAACTATGTATTTTGGTAGTCTCCAACAACGGCGCCAAAAACTTGATAGAGAAAATAGCAAGTGTACTATTTTTGCCTAAGTAGTAATGATAGGGAATTTCCCCAGATATCGATCTCAAAGACTGCGTATATTACCGAATTTAACTTGTGGTTCAATTAAACAAAGACTTGCGTTTGGTTTGGGTTATGATATAACTTCAACAATTATAAAGATGAGAAGAATGTAAATTATGACTTTTACTAATATGATCAAACATGCTATGGGTAATTGTTTAATTTTCCATATGATAACTTTGACTCCTTATCTTTTCAACAAGTTCATCTACCGGTTCTTAAGATTGTCTTTCCCTAAGTCCTTAGTGAAAAACCTTTTACTTCTATCCTAATTTCAATTTTCATTTAAAAGAAGTGATGAAGCCATTCAATTGATTATCAAGAATTTCCGGTTATTATAGGAATGCCCTAGTCCTAGATTAAATCATATATAATATAATTATCTCGAAAACCTTAACACGATTGTCCATCTCAATGTGTTAAGAAAAGTGAAACCCTATTGATCTGATAGGGAAAAGCAGTAGATTATTCTGAACAATTAAATTGATGGAAAAGAACCATTGTGTTGAATAAAACAAGAGATTAGTATCGTTACAATGACAAATCAGGGACACCCCCTAACATTGGGGGGTTTAGCCTCTCATAGTATTCAAAGAAAATTCAATAAAAAGATTATACATTACAAGATAATAGGATTGCTTTGATCTTCAATTGCAATAGATCTTAAAGATCTCTGTTCTCCAAACCCTTGAGAGCTTTATTCCTTCTTCTGCAATTCTTTTGTACGATCAAAAGTGCCTCTTCCTTCGTTAAAATGGCTTCAAGTAGTCAAAGTCTTTGGTTCTCTGTCCGAAAAGTCCAAAACGCCCTTCCAGGTCACACTTAGGGAAGTTAAACAAAAATAACAAATTATCAGCATACAGACCAACATGGCTCTTGTCAGGCGATATGGGTGGTCGTGTTGGTCACCAGACAACACTTCACAAAATCCACTCTTCATGATAATTGACACGGTCTGTTTCACTTGACATGGGCGCCCGTGTTAAAATTCTAGTTTCTGACCCTGGATCCATTCCTCTGCCTGACACGGCCCGTATCCAGTGACACGGTTGGCCGTGTCACTCTTGCTGAAAACTTCTTGAAACTCCCGATTTATTGACTTTTCCCATCCCGAGTCCCTTGGATCTTTCACCTGAGTCTGAAATAGTAGCAACAACTAAACGAAGCATAAAACATGAAATAACTTGAAATAAAACATACAAAAATATAAAATACGGGAAAACTTACGAAACATGAAATCATTCAAACAGAAGTAAAATACTACACAAAACAATGTAGAATACCTGGATTATCATCATACAAGTAACAAAAACATGATGAAAATGGTAACCGATCAATAATGTTGGTATTTTTCCTTTGTTTCAAGAAATTGACTAATCAAGAGCTGAATGCGAAGAAATGAAGCAAAACAGACGAAAAACAAAGAACCAGAGCAGGTTTACACTCATGGAGACAACTATGAAGATCACCATAGAGGTGGCCATAGGTGGCCCACGCACCAATGTATGGATGACCAAGTCATACCCACTTTATGAGCATGTAGGTGACCATGGGGGTGTGGCAATTACGACCACTTATAGAGGTCAAACGGTTGGAAATGGGCCTTGCTTAGCCTCCAAGAATCCACAAACCGCCCCTACATTTTATCCATGACTTTGAATAATTTTTAGGGATTTTTAGGGTTTTCAGGATCCTGTAAATACCCATTTCACTTCACATTTGAAACCATCCAAGCTTAGTGCATACTTAAGCCATATGCTGTTGAATTATAAGTGTAACCCTTCACATCGAAGAGTTATCACGCCATTGATCAAGTCTATATAAAATTTGGAGCATCCATGTAGAAGTTTTATTTCCAAGGACTTTATCTATGTGGTTTACATTCCGTCAAGATTTACTTTAAGTTATTTCTTGTTGTACCAGATTCAATTCTTTGTTTGGTGCAGGTTTTTATTTCATTCAATATTTACGCTTTACTTATCTTGCCTTTAATTTCATGTCTTATTTACTTTGCATTTATTCACTTCATCTTATTTACCTTTCTCGCACAATTTATTTCAAAACAATTTTTACCCGTCATTATGTTTACTTTTGAGGTTAAAACCTCTTATGTTCTGTTTTCCATAAACATGTCCAACTAATTTGTTACTGATGGAATGTGAGGATCGTTGATATATAGTTCTCTATATGTTGTCTCTTTAAGATTGTTGTACCCCAAAATTCTCCCTCCCATTTTTACTCAAGACATGCTCATTGAGGTCCTCAATTGCTCAAGGTTAACCAAAGAACTGATCAGACAAATTCTCCTCCTAAGCAATGAACCTTCAATTAGGGTTTCACTTTTCACCAAGATGTTTGAGCTCCAAAGGCCTCAAGTGTTTTCCAGGGTCCTAATATTTCCTCAAGATTTTCCATGCCAAATGTCATGCCTTGCACAACAAGTTTGCTCAGTCAATTGCCCAAATGTTTGAAAATCAACTATACTAGGTCAAAAGTCAATTGTGGCTCACATACAGTCAAAACTCAAGATTTTTTGTCAACATAAACATTTTTAAGTGATATCTATCATTTTTTAAATGGTTGATCATGATTCCTCAAGGAATGCTCTTAATTTATCAAAAGTCAAGAATTGCTAAATTAGGGTTTCTATAGAAAATGTCAATTGAACTTTGACCAGGCATAACTTTCCCATACTTCATCCATTTTTCACCAACAAAATCTTATTTTGAAGAGAATCCAATTCCCTACAACTTCTCTTTTACCCTCAAGTTCAATAAATGCATCATTTGGAAGATACAAGTTCATACATTACAAGTCATTTTCAAAAGGTCAACAAAAGTCATTTTTTTCCAAGACCATTTACATTAATATTATTTCTCCAAGTGCAAAAATGGTAAACATAGGGATTGTACAGGACAACTTGGGATTTCCAAAAAGTCCAAGATCATAATCATTGGATAAAAATTGAGCAAGTTATGGTATTCCCAAGTTCGGAAAAATATGGGAAATTTCAAGAATTGTGCATTGGGAAAACATGAACTTTTAGGTCAATGGCCTAAATTCTTTGACTTCAAACATCTTCCTAACCTTATGGGAGACCTCTAAAATTTTTTCTACATTCTCTTTCCATTTCAACCTATTTTATCCATATTTATTTTGTTTTATTCAAATAAAAACTAAATAAAATTGCATAAAATAATAAATATTGGTTATGGCAATATGGGCTGATGGTTTGAATTGTGTTTGGGCTCAAAAATTTCGTGTAAAGGGGGCCAGGTGTACTGCACCTCAAAATGGGCAAGAATTCGCATTTCTGGAAATTTTTTAATGTGTTTGATTTTGGTTTGAAAGAGGGCTGTTATGGGTGGATTCTTACCATCTTTGATAGCACTCTTCTTCCCCTATAAATAAAAGACTAAGGAATGAGCAAACGCGACGAAAAATCATTTCTAGAGAGCTTCCACAAATTTCACAAAAAAAATCATAAAAGTGTTCTAATTCGAAACTGAGTTTTTCAGCCATCATCCATCCATACCAACTGTTCAGTCGTATTCCTAAGATTCCTAGGAACTTATTCCACCCATTCCCAAGGCTTGCAACATCCTAGATCACCGGTCCCACTCATCACCGGTAGGTAAGGTTTCTTGAAATTGAAATTGCATATTCACGCCATGTAAATACCTCTTGTATTTTTGTTTTTTCTCTAATTTTACTTGCAAATCTAATGTTCACAAGTCAAGCGTGTGCACCATATACTATCATATCACCACCATCCAATCTAGATTCAGTGCTATCAATGTGCACTCCACCATGCACCCTCAACAACCTCCCTCACTGAATCCAATAACACCTTTGGGCTGACAGCAACTTGGGCCTAGCGAATTTCAAATCTTATACCCCCATATTTCTATTGCAATCCAGGCCCATTTTTTTTTCTTTTTCTTTTCAGCTTATTTATTTATTTGCTTTATATTTATTATATTTTTCAAAACATTTTTTAATAACAATATAAAATTATAAAAAAAACATTAAAATCATAGTTTTAGGTTTTTTTATTAAATTAATTTTGTAAATTAATTAATAATTATTTTAACCATTTTCTTTAATTTAAAATTAATAGAACTTAGGATTTTAATTCATTTGCTTTACATAATTAAAAATACCAAAAAAACTTAGAATTATTTCTTTCCTTTAAAATTTCCATTCTCATTAATAATTAATTTTTTTTCTTCAAATCTAGATTTAAGATATTTAATCAATCATTTTATTAATTTAATCATTTTCTTGAATCAAACAAAAACAAACAAAAAGATTTTCTTTCTTAGGGTTTAGACGTTCATTTTCATTTCGCACGCGTTATTTACTTTCTAACTTTTTTCATACGAATGTATTTGCTTATGGGATGTAATAGACTATAATTAGACCTTTTTACTTTACTACTTTCTTTATTTTCCCATGTTTTGGACTTGTAATAATCCCCCTCCCCGAAGCCTTGTAATAGCTAAATTTATATTTCCCCACTTTTAATTACTGCAAATTATTAACTATTTAGATGCATGCTAACTAGGATTGTATGGCAAGAATAACAAACAAAACACTAGCAAACCTAATGCAAAGACAAAAATAATTGAATATAAAACAATTGCACATGTACACCTCTAGGGTATCCCACTTTGGTTGCCTTCGGAAAAACAGTCACATCTCTCAAAACGTGAGAGATTTTAGTGGCTACCCTCCGGTTTAAAGATCATAAGTCCCTCGATGACCCTCTTGACGTTGCCTCAGTGTGATCTTAAAAACCCTACGGTAGTTACTAAAGTTTCTTTCCCAGTTTCCTTTGTGACTGTATAAACGTCCCTTCAAACATCCCCCAAACATCCAATGACTAGGGATACCTACTCACTAATAGTAGGATAGCACTGTCTAAAGGAAAAGAGGAAAATAACAACCTTTCGAGTAAAACAGATAGATGTTAGATGCTTGCTCAAACAATTTTTACACTTAAACAAAACTTCTCTCAAAAAACATTTTCAAACACTTTGTATTCATTCTCTACCATTCCGAGAAACATTACAAAGTTCGCCGCACTAAGGCGCTTTCAAAAATACTTTTCAAAAGACACAAAGCACAAGGTATTTCAAAATGAGCTAAGCATCTAAGAGCCCGTAGATAACTACGGATGGAAAGAGTGCTAACACCTTCCCTTTCCATAATCTACCCCCTTACTCAGAAATAATCTCGAAAGGTATTTTTTTTATTCTTTTCACCCTTTCCTTTGTTGGATAAAATAAAAGTCGGCGGCGACTCTTGCTTACCGCAAAATTTGCTAATACAAATGGAAAATCAGTATAACAGTCAATTCTCCCACCGTATTACAGAACTGGGCGACTCAGATGGGGAGTACTTATAAAAAGTGGGGTTACCTTAGAGTTTAGTTCATTTTTAATTGCTTTACATTGTGTGTTTGGTATGCTTTATTTTTAAGGGCTTGTTTGGGTTGTTACTAAAAGATCCTACACCTTGATCTAGGGAACATTATTAGGTAAGTATCAATAGATCGTCGGGACTAAGCAGGGTATATCGACATGGTTGAAGCGATAGCTACATTAGTGTGACACATTTGTTGGTACCGGTATCCCTTGAGTTTAGTCAAGGAGAATACGGGGCCGTTTTGTGGTGTCATGAAGCACTAACTGACCTTAGAACCTTTAATTGAACAACTTGGCCATTAGGAAGTAGTGAGATAGCCGGCTTTAGTGCAGTCCGAAATTGGTTGATACTCGATACTACACTCATTGAGATTGGACTTTCGGGATATTTCGGTCGCCAATAAAGAGGTTTTCACTGAAACAATGCCCGATGAAGAAAGATCAGTGATATTGAGACTCCTTAGAACCCGGTTACTATTACTAGGACAGGTTGAACCAACTAAACTTCAAGAGGGTATTTACCTACAAACCTCATGCAATCCCAAACCTAAGGCTACTTGTGTGACTTGTTTGCTTTCATTATCTAATAACTTAGTTTCCTTGCAGGGTTTTGTTTGTACTCATTATTTAACAATGTGAATTCCTTGCAGGATTTGTTTATAGTCATTATCTAATAATCTGAACATCTTGCAAGACTTACTTGTCTTCATCACCTTACACTTTTGCTTGATGCATAACACACACATCATAGCATCATACCATAACATTTCCTTACCCATTTCAAGGATCTCAAGGTACTGTGGTGCAGGTTATGATAAACTGAACATCTATCAAGGGGCAACGGGATTTATTTTCCTATAGCCAATGACGTCAAAAGACCAAAGTACAACAACTTGAGTCAGAGGCTATGACCCACTCGACATGGTGAGCTTGATTCTCGTAGAAGGGAATTCATCGATACGAAGTTATTCAATCAAAGCTGTAGTCAGATTTTAACAATTTCTTGTGTTTACCCCGTGAGAATCTTGAAAACATCCCATAAACATGGCATACATATCATTATAGGTATTTCAAGGACAAGTTTCTTATCTTTTCGTTGTTTATTTCAACAAAAAGAAATGGCTCTCGAATAGAACGATAAAGATCTCCAAACTCAAGATGCTCAGTTTAAGGAAATGTTCCTAAACCTATCCAAGGGGCAAGAAGAATTGAAAGCACTCCTCGCTAGGAACATGACCAAGAAAAATACTGAAGACAACAAGGATGACTAGTTGGAACAACAACAAGTTGAGATGGAAAGGATGAGAATCCAAATGAGTAGTCAGATGACTCTTATCCAAAATTTAGCTCGGGGACAAGAAGAGTTGAGAATTCTCAAAAGTAAGCTTCATCAAGATAGACACGACAGTCTGGGGAAAACTGCAAAAATTTGGGGCCTAATCAATGATCAACCTCTCTTGGAAGATAAGGAATTGCGTGACATGTTCATGCGGGAGCATGTTGAAAATAAACTCAGGGGCAGTGAAATTCAGGGGACTGCATCTTCAAGCACTCATAAGAGACCATACCATGGAAAGAAGGAGTCCAGTACTGTGTACGACCAGAAGGGTCGCAATAAGAATAATCTTAACCAATCTATGGGGGTAGTGCAGATCTCTAATCCAGCACCAATGCAACAACAATGACAAGGTAATCAGCGTAAGCAGGACACACCGAAAAGGCAATTCACCAAAATCAACATGTCCTTGGCTCAAGTATTGCAACACATGTTGAAGATGGAGTTGATTACATTGAGGGATCCTCTTCGGAATCCCAATACCTCCGCTCCTAGCTATGATCCTAATGAAAGGTCTGCATACCATTCTAATTGTCTTGGAAATGATACAAATGACTTCTGGGCATTGAAAAATAAGATTCAGGACTTGATCGACAAAGGGGTGCTGGAGTTCACACAAGATGGTCAGATTGAATTCTTCTGCCATCCCTTAAAGGCACACCATCTGAAGTGACAAGTTTAGATAAAAAGGCTATTTGTTCATGAGAATTTTCAAATTGTAATTTTCTTTTGATTGTTCGAACACTTAATTCATGTCAAACTTTTTTATTCCATTAATGCATTGCATATGTTTGTCTGGAATTAATTCACTCGTTGTCACTATACTGAAACTATGTTTTTACTTCCTTTTTGTGATATTTGACTCTCGATTAAAAGTTGTAAGCCTTAGAGGGAGGATGACAAAAACGATACCACATTCTCTATGTTATGCTTTTGATCCGACCTGGCTGACGATGTACAGACATTGTTTCAAATCCTAAACAGTGGAGTTATAAGGAAGATAATCCCTAGTTAACCCCTTTGAGCCTAAGAAGTAGGACACATATTGAAACCTTTAATTATAACCTTGGGCAGGGTAGTTTCTCAGTTAATTCAATGGTGCACTCAATCGCAAGCTTTCCCTTCGTACATGACGAGTAGTGTTGGAGGTATCCTTCCAAAACAAAATATCGTGATGGCTCCGCATAATCATTAAAACAGGCAGCCATTATCTCTCAAAAGAAAAGCCCGCTAAGTCAAAACCTATGAAAGAGACTTAAGAAAAAAACTGGGGCATCCCGCTGACTATAATCACAAAAGAAACAATTCAGGTAAAAAGTAGGGATAATAAAATAAAATAAAAAGAGGTCTCTACAAATCCTCAACAAAAAGAAAAGGTTACAAAAATGACTGCCTTCTCAAATAAACTTTCATTATCCGAACCATCACCGGAATATCAGGGCCAAGATTCCAGAACTCAATTGGGATCTAAACACATAGCTAACTGAGTATAGGGCTGAAGAACATCATGAAGAATGGGTTGGGTACAAATAAATTTCGAGCCTTTATCCTTTGTTTCTTAAACCGTGAACCAGGCCACGTTACAACCCCTAAAAGTCATAGCTAAAGCATGGGTTAGTTCGAAATCATATTGTTACAAAAAGGTGTCCTGACTTCTGTAAGGTTTGCTATAAATTCTAAGTTTATATCACATTCTTGCAAATTTTGTTTTACTAAAAAATGAATTTTCAAAAACTTCAAGACAGACATAAGCTTTGCATTTTTAATACCACTGTTTGCATATAACTAATTATTCAACAACAGAGAAATTCACACGACGAATATTCAATGAACAAAAATCCTCTCAATGAAAAAAATCACCTCAGATGGAAAGACATCTCCAATAAAAGGCCTTTCATAATCAAGAGACATGACATGGGGTCTAAACTGATCTGGTGGCAGTCGAGTCAAGATTCAAGGAATCCCTTAAAAGCGTCGAATAGCTAGAGGCATACCTCCATCTGAATCACTTAGGGCATTGAACAGGAAGGGCCATATGCAATCAAGAAAACATTTTCTGGTAGTGCTGCAACACTTACTACTATGGACAGTGACAATTTTCTGCACTTTGTGAACGTGGACATAATCGAAAAATACTACGCATGAAAAAAGACCCACTAGGTTGACTGGCCTAGGAAAAAGTAAGGGTATCCTGACGAACCAAAGGAGTTCAGGAAAAAATTAGGGATATATAAATAAAATTGTACACCCGGTAAGTCAAAAACCTGAAAAGGCGGCTTGGGGAAAAAAGGGTATCCCAGTGGACTGAAAATATGAAAGGACACTCCAAGAAAAAGTTAGGGATTAAAGCGTACAACTATGTCCCGTCATCTCGTCACTTGTCTATTAGTAGAAGGCTTACCATCGTGATCAACATTTACTCAAGACTCCAGGAATTGGGATAACATTCAAACCATCCACAAAATCCCCACAGAGTAACCACCCCTAGGGGACTATCTTCGCTAAGTTCATCATCAGTAAGGATACACTCCCTAGTAGGTATGGAGACAAAGACGTCTTCCCGCAATGTCACTGCCATGTCTTCAGTATATAACCTAACAATTTTAGACATTATGGCATCTTCTTAATAGATCAAAAGCTTCAATCATCTCCCCAATATCTTCGATATTTCTTCGACTTGGTTCATAAACTTCTTGGGTTCCCCAACAGGGCTTCATAAAAATATCCAAGCAGTTTACGAAGTTTTCTTTCCCTAGTAGAGTTTATTTCTCTAGCCACGGAAGTTCATCTCCCAATAATTCAACTTCAACAAATATTGAAGAATCACATTCTTCATCCCCAGTAGCAGTCAGGGATTTATCTTCTCTTAGTACAACGACACCATAAAAAGCAACTGATACGCTCACATATTACAGTCATACAACAGTTACAATACATTGTAGCATATGCATAACTGAAACGCATATAACATTCTCATTTAATTTGAGAGAATCATGTAATTCATACATCATGACATCGCATGAAACTGACTTTACCTTTTTAGGTTGAATTTGCAGACAGAAAAATACTATCAACTTATACATAGCAGGTCAAAGATTAATGCCTGAAACCAGATGAGGAAACTATCTACACGACCAAATGGTAATAACTCCCGGAGCAGGATGGGTTTACCAACAAATATAGCAGGCCACATATTAATGCCTGAAACCAGACGGGGAAACTATCAATGTGACTAGACAAAAACAAGCCACAGATTAATGCCCAAAACCATACAGGGCAACTATCTTAATAACAAATTAAAACAGTTCCACATTAATTCCTGAAACCAGACAGGGAAACTATTTGCAAACAGCTGATTATGGATCAATTCCTGAAACAAGACGGGGCAACTATCTACACAGCCAGATGAAGAAGTCCTACCCAGGCTCCTTCTAATATATTTCCAGATGCAGTTTTGCACGGGCTCATCCTGAAAAAATCTTACACGGATACCTTCTCACAATTTCCAAATGCAGCTTTACAAGGGCTTATCCTGAAGCAATCTTACACGAATTCCTTCTCGCAATTTTTAGATGCAGCTTCACACAGGCTCATCCTAAAGCAATCTTACACGGGTTCCTTCTCATGATCTCCAGATTCACCTTTACACGGGCTCATCCTGAAGCAATCTTACAAGGGTTCCTTCTCAATATCTCCAGATGCAGCATTACACGGGCTTATCCTGAAACAATCTTACACGGGTTCCTTCCCATGATCTCCAGACGCAGCTTTACACGGGCTCATCCTGAAGAAATCTTACACGGGTTCCTTCTCATGATCTCCATATGCAGCTTTACACGAGCTCATCCTGAACCAATCTTACATGGATTCCTTCTTGCAATTTTCAGATGCAACTTCACATGGGCTCAACCTGAAGCAATCTTACACAAATTCCTTCTCACAATTTTCAGATGCAACTTCACATGGGCTCATCCTGAAACAATCTTACACGAATTCCTTCTCCTCCTAAAATGCAGGTTTACACGGGCTCTTCCTGAAGCAATCTTACACAGGTTCCCTCTAATAACCTCTCAGATGCAGCTTCACATGGGCTCATCCTGAAGCGATCTTAGACAAGTTCATACTATGACATTTCCAAATGTAGTCTAACACGGGCTCATCCTGAAGAAATCTTACACAAGTTCCTACTATTACATTTCCAAGTGTAGTCTAACACAGGCTCATCTTGAAGCAACCTTACGCGATTACTTTCTAATACATTTCTGGACGCGGCTTGACACGGCCTTTTTCCAACATTTCATTCAGATAAAACTAGACGCAGGTTCATTCTGATACTCTTATCAACAGTTACTTTGGATGGCATCTATAAGCCCATCTCCGAAGACTCTCAGTTATCTTCTCCAAATGGCATTTGTAAGCCCATTCCCGATATCATCAACCAATAGTGTTACTTCATACGAGTGCAAATTTCTAGGCACTCTAGTGTTCAATCATCTTCCACCTTTAGATTACGAAAGGCAGACAAGCCAATCAAAATCCTCAGGTTTAAGAAGATTGAACAGGGGCAGCTGTTGTACCCCAAAATTTTCCCTCCCATTTTTACTCAAGACATGTTCATTGAGGTCCTCAATTGCTCAAGGTTGACCAAAGAATTGATCAGACAAATTCTCCTCCTAAGCAATGAACCTCCAATTAGGGTTTCACTTTTCACCAAGATGTTTGAGCTCTAAAGGCCTCAAGTGTTTTCCATGGTCCTAATATGTCCTCAATATTGTCCATGCCAAATTTCATGCCTTGCACAACAAGTTTGCTCAGTCAATTACCCAAATGTTTGAAAATCAACTGTACTAGGTCAAAAATCAACTGTGGCCCACATACAATCAAACTTCAAGATTTTTTGTCAACATAAACATTTTGAAGTGATATTTATCATTTGATCAAGGGTTGATCATGATTCTTCAAGGAATGCTCTTAATTTATCAAAAGTCAAGAATTGCTAAATTAGGGTTTTTTATAGAAAAAGTCAACTGAACTTTCACCAGACATAACTTTCCCATACTTCATCCATTTTGCCCCAACCAAAGCTAATTTTAAAGAGAATATAATTCCCTACAACTTCTCTTTAATCCTCAAGTTCAACAAAATGCATCATCTAGAAGATACAAGTTCATACGTTACAGGTCATCTTTAAAAGGTCAACAAAAGTCATTTTTTGCCAAGACCATTTACATTAATATTATTTCTCCAAATGAAAAACTAATCCACATAGAGATTGTAGAGGACATCTTGGGCTTTCCAAAAAGTCCAAGATCGTCATCATTGGATACAAATTGAGCAAGTTACGGTTTGCCCATGTTGGGCAAAATTTGGGAAATTTCAAGAGTTGTGCATTGGGAACACTTGATCTTTTAGGTCAATGGACTAACTTCATGGACTTCAAACATCTTCCTAACCTTATGGGAGATCTCTAAAATCATTTCTACATTTCCTTTCCATTTCTACCATTTCTACATTGCCTTGCATAAAATAATAAATATTGGTTATGGCAATATGGGTTGATGGTTTGAATTGTTTTTGGGCTCAAAATTTCGTGCAAAGGGGGCCAGGTGTATTGCGCCACAAAATGGGCAAGAATTTGCATTTTTGGAACTTTTTTAATGTGTTTATTTAATAATTATTTTAACCATTTTCTTTAATTTAAAATTAATAGAACTTAGGATTTTAATTCATTTTCTTTTCATAATTAAAAATACCAAAAAAACATAGAATTATTTCTTTCCTTTAAAATTTCCACTCTCATTAATAATTAATTAATTTTTCTTTAAATCTTGATTTAAGATATTTAATCAATCATTTTATTAATTTAATCATTTTCTTAAATCAAACAAAAACAAACAAAAAGATTTTCTTTCTTAGGGTTTAGACGTTCATTTCTATTTCGCACGCATTATTTACTTTTGCACTTTTTTTTCATACTAATGTATTTGCTTATGGAATGTAATAGACTATAATTAGGACTTTTTACTTTATTGCTTTCTTTATTTTCCTAAGTTTTGGGCTTGTAATAATCCCCCTCCCCGAAGCCTTGTAATAGTTAGATTTATATTTCCGCACTTTTAAATACTGCAAATTATTAACTGTTTAGATGCATGCTAACTAGGATTGTATGGCAAGAATAAAAAATAAAACGCTAGCAAACCTAATGCAAAGACAAAAATAACTGAATATAACACAATTGCACATGTACACCTCTAGGGTATCCCACTTTAGTTGCGTTCGAAAGAACAGTCACATCTCTCGAAACGTGAGAGATTTTAGTGACTACCCTCCGGTTTAAAGATCATAAGTCCCTCGATGACCCACTCGATGTTGCCTCTGTGTGAATTTAGAAACCATAGGGTAGTTACTAAAGTTTCTTGCCCAGTTGCCTTTGTGATTGTATAAACGTCCCTTCGAATGTCCCTAAAACATCCAACGACTAGGGCTACCTACTCACTAATAATAGGATAACACTATCTAAATGAAAAGAGGAAAAGAACAACCTTTCGAGTAAAATAGATAGTTGTTAGATGCTTGCTCAAACAATTTTTACACTTACACAAAACTTTCTTTCAAAAAAATATTTTCAAACACTTTGTATACGTTCTCTACCATTCCGAGAAACATTACAAAGTTCGCCGCACTAAGGCGCTTTCAAAAATACTTTTCGAAACACACAAAGCACAAGGTATTGCAAAATGAGCTAAGCATCTAAGAGCTCGTAGATAACTACGGATGGAAAGGGTGCTAACACCTTCCCTTTCCATAATCTAACCCCTTACTCATAAATAATCTCGAAAGGTCTTTTTCTGTTCTTTTCACCCTTTCCTTTGTTGGATAAAAGAAAAGTCGGTGAAGACTCTTGCTTACCGCAACATTTGCGAATACAAATGCAAAACTATTATAAAAATCAGTTCTCCCACTGTATTACAAAGATCATATTTATGGGTTGTTTTGGTTTAAACACAATTTTTCTGAATTTATTTTAATTTGTCTCTACGTAAGTAAGTCAGTGAAAACCTCGGGTAAGATCGAAAGTCATTTGACACCAAAGATTAAAATTGGTTTGTTTTTGGTTAACAAATACCGCGAAAGAACTTTCTTAATTATTTAGGACAATTTAATATTTCTATAAAGTGATCTTAAAACTATTTGTGAATGCACAAATTTATAGGTTTAGGATCCAGTTATCGGAGCAAAAGATGGGAACTCTTTTAAGTTAAACTTTCCAATTAAAATCACTTTTCAACGGAGTTAAGAGTTTAATTTCTTAAAAATAGTTTTACTATTTTAACGCGACAAGCACCTACCGTAAGAAACAATGGATGGCATAAATTAGAGAGTAAATCTGGTTCAAAATACGCGAAAGCGACAATTCCCATTAAATTGATTCTTTTCAAATTAGAAAATATTTCCCCATAAGTAATCTTAGTAGAGACAATTATAGTATTGTTGATTGACGTGAATTACATTCCATTATTGTTATTAATTTGAATTTATTAAATTTATTTACTTCATCATTCTCATTCTTAATTCAATCGCCTTAGATAAACATTGTAATAATTAGTAACGATACGTTTGATATTGGCCTATGTAGGTTCGACAATATTTCATATTACTTCGGTAGGTCCATGCACTTGCAGATTTCACCCCATCAAATAACTCATTATAAGTCTACCCAAATCGATGTGCTTACCCCTTAGCTATAAGTCAAACTTTATATTTATCAACTTCACCTTTCTCATTCAACCTGGTTTTAAATATCCATTTCACTCTGTTTGCCTGAAAATTCTAGCTGGATAAAGTTAACAAAAAATGCTAGCTAATGACACTGAAAGATGTTAAGTGTTAAGAAGTCTCGACAAAAAAAGGCTTCGACTTATCAACCATGTCAACCAAAATCATTCGATGAAGCGTAGTGAACATTGTTTGGAAGAATATCAAGAATAGATCCACAAGATTAGGATCACTCTCTCCTCTAAACATGTCCAAAATCTCAAAAATGGTTTTCGACAAGATGATTGGATTTGACAGGGTCACTAGTTATCTAGGACTTAAAATATTTTCTAAGTTTAAGTGTCAGTTAAGTGAAGAGATGATTCGACAAATACTATTGGAGATGAGTCATATATGCTTGACGGCAGTTGAGAGTCTCGAAGCAGTTACCAAACATAGTTGTCAGCATGATATTGTTTCTCATCAGTTATACCCTTTGAAGACCCGTGGAAGCAAGTTAAAACACTGAAGTATAAGGTATGGGATACATGTCAGATCTTTTAGGAGTTAACTGTTGTTGACATTTATATTTATATTAGTATAAATAACATACTCATACATTGTAATCAAGGTTGCAAAATTCATACATTTCTCTATAGAACTGAAGTACCTGAGCCAAAAAGTGAAACATTTTGTAAGGAACATGTACGAGTTGGTGTCCCTTTCTTTTATTGTTTTCATGTTTCCTTAATAGAAACATTCTTGCTTTTAATGTCAGTTATTGCATTTTATGTTTATTGTCATTTATTTCAATTTTCGTTTATTACATTTTTCCATGTTTTTCTTCGGTCAAAGTTTGTGTCTATTTTGTCTTTGTACAAACATTCACATTCAATTTGCAAATACTTCTCTTTTTACATTCATTTTTAGCAGATTGCTTCAGAGGTTTTTCGTGTTAATCTCACAAGTGAACTAAACTCGTAATTATTTGCTAAAATCACCTACGAACAAATTGACACAATCAGTAAAACTCTTTTGTGCGAAATTCTAACTTTTAGCAATAATGTGTTACAAATTTCAATAGTTTCGTTTTCTTTACGTGAGAAAATGCAAAAGTTTATATTAATTCTCACACAAAGAAACGTCTAAAAATAACGAGAGGAACATTAAAGGATGTGAACCTAAAAATTTAATATAATCCGCAACAAAAAAAACGTAAAATGAACATACTCAACATGTCAGATCCGATTTCCCACGCTAATCAAACATTAAAAAATAAAAGTATTCATTCATTTATATATATATATATATATATATATATATATATATATATATATATATATATATATATATATATATATATATATATATATATATCTTCGAAATTAAAAAAATTAAATGTCATTGTTCTCCAATATTTTTTATTATATAACTCCTATAATCTTTTCCACGATTTCAAATATTTCCTTTTTCAGAACTTTCTGCTAAATTAATGTGTGGAAAAAATCTACAATCAAAGACTTATTCGAGATGGGTAGCCGTGGCTATTAATTACAAAGTAGATAAGATATTCAAGTTTGTTACTCCATTTTTTTGACATTTTGAAAAATATATCATATTTTCAGTTTCACACGTGGATAGACTGAAACTACAATCCTCTCAACGCCTAGTGTTTGTTTGTTTGTGAAATAAACGAGTGAAATTCTTCGACATCATAATTAATTTTGAATTTATAGATACCAAATCAAGCATATGGTGCCACTAAATTGGGATTAACATGAATCATTGCATATTTATTTAACGCGCTAAGTCATAGTGACTCATAATAAAAAATTAATAGAAAGACATTTTAGAATGAATGCCAAAGAATGCTTGTAGACTTGTCTCATATATGAAAAGGGTGTGAACTCAACTCTAGCTATTAATTTGAGAATCTTTGAATGGATAATTTGTAAGTGTTCTTTGAATTTTGGTGAACTCCCTTTCAAATTTTTTAAGTAAAAACTCGATTTTTTTTATAGAATGATGATGTTTTATACAGAGTTACAATAGAAATAAAGAACATATCGGCACCCACATGTAAAGATTAGCAAGCAACATACTTAAAAGAAAACACAAATTTGTAAATGATAAATTTGTCCAGATAAAATTTTAAAATTCACCAAAAGAAAAAATACTTATATCAAAGATAATATTAACGACCTCACACAAAGATGTTTAAATACATTAAAAAAAATTTTAATGGATCTTTAATTCCAAACATAAATAAAACAAAATAAGAAATTCTAATAGGATTTTAATCCAAAAGAGAAATAAAATAGAAAATTCAAAAAATATTAAAGTGTTGTGTTCTGACTTGAAACAAACTCGTGAGCCGATTCCATATCTAAAAAGGTATAATTTTAGTCATTCGATATCAAACATCAAACCTCCACAATTCTTGTCGTACCTTTCTCACGTATGACTTCATCATTGATATGTGCAATCAACCTTCCTACCTCAGTCTCCTCCCCTTCTGAAGAACTCGACCCCAAATTTTATTCTTGATAAAGAGTCTCATATGTTTGATACACATGAATGTCAGCAACATTGAAAGTATTGGATATATCCATGAAATTCAGGAGAGCTACAATATAAGTATTATCATTGATCTTTTAGGTCACTTTGAATGTGTCATACTTGCGTGGTTGCAACTTGTTGTAAGTACCAATTGGAAATCTCTCCCTACGCAGAAACACAATAACATTGTCTCTCGCATTGAAAACTGTAACTTTCTTGTGTTTATCTTGCATAGGAGGTAAATCGTTTGGTAGTTTATCTCGGTCAACTCCTTGAAATCCTCTCGCACCCCTAACATATCTTCTAGAATTATTGTTTACTCATTAACATCACTCATCATCCCTTTAATCACCATTGAATAGAAAAATTCTATTTCTTTAACAACCTTATCAAGCTCCTTTTCACTCCGCGTCATCACCAAGAAACTATACTTCTTTCCCCCCGGATTCTTATCATAGAGCAAAAAAGGAGCCAAAGAATTCTTATGTGTGCCCCATGTAAACACCATCACATTATCCCGTCCTCGATTAGTGATATCATTATCAAACTCCCAAGACCTACCAAGTAAAATATGACAAACATCCACATAAAGAACACCATAAAATACATCTTCTTTGTAATACTTTTTAATGGAAATTGGAACTCTGCAAGCTAGTGTTATTCGAATTTGTGAGCCCTTCCTTACCTAACTGAGGGTGTATGGCTTCTCATGGAATTTAGTGGAAAACTTCAAATAATCTAATAATTTGTATGACACTAGATTATCTATGATGCCACTGTCAACAATTAGATTACACACATTGTTCTTGATAAAATAATGTGTTTTTAACAAATGCTTGTGCTACACTTCATCTTTGGATCCTAGAAAATTCTCTGCGACACAAAATTCACTCTTTCATCAGATACTTCTTCTGCAAACTCAACTTCAGAATATTCATCATTCTCAAATTCATGTCCTTTTATTTCCTCTTCCTCTTCCCTTTCTTCCACTACAACATTAACTCTCCTTGCTGGACAAACATTTGATTTGTGACCTCTTTCGTTACAATGATATCACATGTCTCCATTCAGTTTAACATATGGATTATTCTTCCTCTGGAATGATGTTTTCCCCTGTTTCACACCGCTAGGACTGCTAGTCCTCTTATTCTAAGGGTTGGAATCCCATGTTGTTGCACTATTTTCCTTGTGGCATATTGATTCAAAGTTATTTGGGGGGAATACCTAAAAGATGAGATCACTTTGATGAAACACTTTGATGAAATACATTTTCATCATATTCCTAGAGAGGAAAACCAGGTAGAGAATTCTTTGGCTACATTATCATCAATGTACAAAGTAAACTTTCATAACAAAGTACCGCTCATAAGTGTGAATCGCAAAGATGAGCATGTAGATTGTCTATCAGCAAAAGAAGAATTTGATGACAAGTGGTGGTTCTATGATATCAAGCGCTACCTTGAAAAGAAAGAATAGCCAACAAATGCTTCAATTGGGGATAAGCGAACATTAAGGAAATTGACATGGAAGTTCTTCTTAAACGGGGATCTTCTTATAAGAGGAAATATGACATGGTTCTACTAAGATGTGTGGATATACACGAAGTAGATATGATCATCAAGGAAATCCATGAAGGTGTTGGACAAGTGACCTCAAGCAAAAGAGGAGGGTGAATTGTGGTATTTGAAATTCGTGATTAATTTTAACCTTTCTCAATTTAAGATCGCGTTAGTAAGTTTATGAGTGAGTAAGCATTACGGAAGTAAAGTATAGGAAAATAAATTGCAGAAAATAAAGAGAGTAAGGATAAAAATATTTCACCTGAGAGTTATCCATGTTTGGCCGAACATTGGCCTAGTGTTGTCCCCAAGAGGTCTTCTTGAGATTTTTCACTATAGAATTTTGAGTTTTAAAGGTTATGCCTACGAGTCTAAATACAATATGATCTTGAGATTTTAAACAAGCTAATCATCAACCTAAATACGGCTTTTACCCCACCTTATTCTATCGAGACAGTTAGATATTTATGGTTGATCCTTTAGTTGAAACAAAAAATTTTCCGGTGAAGCTTAATAAACCAATAACATAGATTTATGGTTTATCTCAAGAATAAAAACTCAATCTCTTAAAGGTATCACAACTTTAAGACTATAAGAGAACATCAAGACCACTTACAAAAATATTCTCTTACAAATAAAGTTTCACTCTAAAAAGCACCAAGGCAACCTCAAGGGAAGAAAAGT